>JAKSZP010006878.1:0-108238 GCA_022478985.1 Massospora cicadina | reverse complement strand
TGAGATATTGGAAGGAATGTCACAATTTCTGGGATGCCAGGATAGCCTCTTCCTCATCTTCTTCCTCATTTTTGACAATGATCAGTTCCAGTTCCAAGGAAATTGCACCTTTGAAGGGTGACAGCTGGGAAACTACTGGGCTTTGGGGAGCAAACTCATTGCAAGTTGAGATGTCAGACCCTACTGACATGGGCAAGATAGCTGCAGCAACTATAGGGTATGGGTTTGGAGTTTTGAGTGGGATGGGACTGATGTGGGCCAGGATAACCTTCTTCACAACTTGATTCAGTTGGAAAGAAGGGACCATTGCTGCGCCAATATATACAAAAAGTGCAGAAATGGTAGAGATTGATGGTTGGTCAATTATGTCAGGTGAACAGCAAGTAAGAATTAGACTGGCCTGCCAGACCGGATGCCAGAGCACCCAAATGGCAAACCAGAATACCAGAGGCTTTGCTGCTGGTATGATGTAAATGGAACTGGAAGAGAGCTGAATTTTTTTAGTACTAGATGGTCCCAACCCAAGAAGGGAGCTGAATTTTCAACAGATAAAACGGGATTTTGGGGGAAGTTGTTTTTAATAGAAAATTTAGGGAAGGAGAACTGATCAACAATTTTCTCAGTGCGATGCACCTGATTAAATAGTCATCAATTTTGAGGGAAAACAAGCTGGGATTGGGTTCTGCAAGTTTGACCTATGCAGTGAATTATTTAGGAAATGGGTGGGTTAGTTCCCTGGGAACTGACATCACAAAACTCAGTGATGGGCTGAGTTGCGGTTGGTTTGACCTAAGCGGTGAATTATTCAGGAATGGGTGGGTTAGTTCCCTGGGGACTGACATCACAAAATTTGGTAGTGGGCCAAGTTGCAGTCAGTTTGACCTCAAATGTCCAAACCAAAGCTTAGCTATTTTTCCAATGATTGATGTGACAGCGTTTAGCCCAATGAGCAGCAGGAATCCTCCAAGATCACCCCACATATGGATGGACCCATTTGGTTGGAAATGGGTTCAGGACGCCCAACCCGCCCGTGCTCTGTCACTGGGCCATTCATTCAGTAAGTGGCATTGCATCAGGCGCAACGCCTGATTTGCTGGCAGGAAGCTTTGAAACCTCATCAATGGTGTCCAATGCTATTACCTGCCCATTGGGGGTGATGCCTGGCAGTTTTGGGAGGGGGGGATTTTGTCAATCATTGTGTTAACTGAATTGCAACTGTCTGTCATGGAAACGGCAGAAGAAGTTTAGACTGGCCTGCCAGTTGGGATGCATGAGTACCTAAAAAGCAAGCCAGAATGCCAGGGGCATTGCTGACCGTGCAAATTGATATGGAGCCAGGAAGTGTGATGCAACAAAGTGGTAGCGTAGCAGCAGGGTAAGGAGTATCCCAATGGTGAACCATACTGAACTCATCCCCAACTCAGCAGTTCCCACGGCATGTGGTGGGATTACTGGGATAGTCTCAATGAAATTCTTGGCTTGAGTGGCCAACTCATCGGGGGTGATATGGAGATTGATTCTCTCTTTCCATTGTTGTACATAGGGCCATAAAATCCCCATGTATTGATATCAGAAATTAACAAGAGCGGGGTTGTAGGACCAAAGTATCAGATTCGCTGGGCCCAATTGGTGATAGAGGGAGCCATGGTGACCAAAAGAATTGGTAATGCCCACCCAGAGTGCGGGGTGATAAACCACCAGGGAAATTCCATCTGGGATTCAGTCAAGAGGGAAAATAACCAAATATAAATTTCTTTTTGTAAAATTTTATTGGTAAAGGAAAGTAAGAAATTGACCAACAATTTTCTCAGTGCCATGCAACTGATTAAATAGTGGTCGATTGGGTGGTGACAGGGTGGGGTCAGGGCCCAACAAATTTGACCTGACTGGTGCATTGTTCAGGAATGGAGGGGCTTATTCTTTGAGAACTGACATCACAAAATTTGACAGCGGGCTGAGTCTCTGTCAGTTTGACCTCAAACATCCAAACCAGGGCTCAACTACATTTCTGACAATTAGCATGATGGCATTTGGCCCAACGGGTGACAGGAATCCCCCAAGGCCATCCCTTATAGGGATGGGTCCATTTGGTTGGGAACGGGTTTGGGACAGCCAACCCGCCCACGCTTGGTCATTTAACCGTTTGTTCATTCAAGAGTGGCATATCAGGCACAGCACCCAAATTACTATCTGAGGGCTTCAAACTTATGTCGATAGCACCCAATATTTGTTCAATGGTCTGGAGATTGAATTAGAACTGTCAGGTGATCCATCCAATATCACATCCTTCATGCTTTTACAGCCATTCAAATTTTTCGCATCAGCCAGATTGCCAGATGAATTAAATCTGATCAATTCAAAATTGATAAACTCGGCACAGATTTTACTAATTCCCTGCAACAGTTCTGCTGAGGTAAGTGTGGGTATTGGGGGTGGGATCCAAAATGGACGAGCTGTTACCCATCACTCATCTACTATGTGAGCGAGGTCGCCCTGAGTGATGAGGGGTACTGCCATCCTCTTTGGTATCTTCTTATTTGGGAATGGGAAGATGGAGCAATCGAGAGCCAAAGGACGTTCCCTGAGACTTACATTACCCTTTCCTTTTTCCAAAGGATTGGCACCCCCACCGGGAAATTGCGCCAGAGCCACATTCTTGTGTGCTTTAGGTAGCTTGATAGCCATAATCGTCGCGATTTTCTGAGGGGGACGGGGAGCCTTGGGGTGGGATGCATGGAAGGCTTCAACCAGAGCCATGCAATTTATGCAATCGCGCACCTTGACCCAACTACTTTCATAAGCTGGGTATCCTTTCCAGGCCACGAGATATTGAACTGAATGCCACAATTTGCGAGATGCCAAGATATCCTCTACCTCAGCCTCTTCCTTGCTATTGATGATGATTGGTTCTGGGTCCGTGGGAATTACACCTTTGAAGGGTGACAACTGGGAAACATGGAAGGCTGGGTGCTGCTTCCTATGTGCAGGAAGCTTCAGGCGGAACGCCCCATTACCCAATACTTGCTCCACTAAGTGAGGGCCCAAATGCTTACTGGCAAACTTGTGGGAAGGGGTTTGAATTTGCAAATGCCGGGTATCAAGCATGATATAAGAACCCACCATAAAATTATGACCTGGAAGGCGCTTACAGTCCAAGAATTGCTTATAGTCATCAATTGATTTGGTGAGGTGTTCTCGTACCAAGGCTTGAGTTGAACAAATATGGGCAGCGTGATCCGCAGCAGCTTGAACTTCAGGTTGCAAGCATGCCCCAACTGAAAATGATGGGTTATAGCCCAGCGTTGCTTCATATGGTGAAACCCCGTGGAGGCGTGGATCCCATTATTGTATGCAAATTGAGTGAGAGGCAAGTCACCAGACCAGGTATTCTGCGCTGCTGTGGCATAGCAATGCAGGTATTGTTTGAGGACTTGATTAACCCGCTCAGTCTGACCATCAGACTGGGGGTGATATGCCATGGATTGAAAGGGGGTTATCTTCAGGATCGATAGGAGTTCATTCCAAAAGTGTGCAGTAAACTGAGTACCCCAGTCACTAGCGATTTCCTGGGGAAGACCAAACATCAAAAACACATGTCATACAAAAAGACAGGCAGTTTCTTCTGACGTAATCGTAGAAGTGCAAAGGATAAAAAGGGAGAATTTTGTGAAGTGATCTACCACCATAATTATCGCTGAGAACCCATTAGAACAGGGGAGATTGACAATAAAATCTACGGATGCCAAGGTCCATGGACCTTCCACCTGCTGTAAAGGGTGTAGGAGGTCATTCTTACTGGAATGATCTGACTTGGCCCTAGTGCAGGTAACACAATTGGTGATCCAAGCTGGAACCTCTTTGGTCAGTCCTGCCCAATTGAAGGTACGCTTGATCAGATCGATGTATTTCTTGTTACTGGGGTGTCCAACTGTGGGAGGATCATGGTGTGCATGAAATACTTTTGGGCGAAGGGGGGGTAAACCCACACATGAGAACGGAAGTAAATGAGCCCCTCTTCTAAAGAATAAAGGGAGTGTTTGGGACTTGAGTTCATCAATTGCTTGACCAACTCCACGCCCTCAGGGCAAGCCGTTTGAGCGGCCAACACTTGGGCCAATAATGGTTTGTTGGGAGACAACATGGCGGAGGAAACAACAGAGGGAACGATTGACAGGGTCTGAGTGGCAGGGATCATGGTAACGAGATCCACTTCCTCAGATTCCATGGGACAGTGAGCAGGGCTATGATTTAAGAAGTTGGGGAGGACATTGAGCGCACCTTTAACAAATTCATATTTGAAGTTGAAACTACACAGGTCCTGATAGGTTTGGGCCTGCCGGTGCACCAATTTTTAAGGTTTGCAGAAATACAAGAGAGCCTGGTGATCCGTGTGAACTGTTAGCTCATGATGGGCGCCCTGTAACAGGTATCGCCAATGAGTTAAAGCCCATGCAACAGCCGCCAGTTCCTTGTCATAAATGGCCCAAGACTGCTCCATAGTAGTGAATTTTTGGGAAAAATAAGCGACTGGATGTTCAAGACCGTCGTAGTCCTGAAGCAGCACCGCGCCCACCGCTATCAATGAACCATCACATGTGATGATATACAGTTTGGTGGGATCAGCGTGTTTCAAAATGAAAGGAGACACAAACACCTCTTTGATTGATTCAAAAGCCTGCTGACATTTGGGGGTCCAACAAAATGGTACATTTTTCCCAGTGAGAGGATGGAGCAGAGCGGCTAATTGAGAAAGTGAGGGGGAAAATTTTTTCAAAAAAATGATAGTTCCCAAGAAACTCCGAAGTTGCTTCTGTGTAGTTGAAGTTGGACATTCTTGGATCACATCTAGTTTGTTAAGAGGGATAGTGACACTTCTTTGAGAACTAGGTTTCCGAGAAAGGTAACCTCTTCCTTATAAAACTTGCACTTGGAAGCTTTGAGGAACAACCCTGCTTTATGCAGGGCGGACACCACCGCTTCCAAGTTCATAGCGTGTTGTTTGGGGTTGGGGAATGGATAAGGATATCATCAATGTATGCAATAGCACAAGAGACTGGAGATCCCCTAACGTGTTGTCAATCATTCATTGGAACATAGCAGGAGCATATTTCAACCCAAAGGGCACTACATGAAATTGAAAAATGCCTCACCTCATCTGGATTGCGGTCAACCATTCCTGGCCTTCCATCACCCAAATTTGCTTGAAAGCATTCACCAGATCCAATTTCAAAAAAACATGGGATTTGGCAATCTCCTGACTGATTGTCTGTTCTAAGGACAATGGGTAGGGATCTGTAACTGATATTTTGTTCAGGTTACTGTAATCTACGCAAGGACAGAGTGATCCATCCAATTTTCTTGCAAATACAATAGGGGAGGCGATGGGAGAGGTTTCTTTGAACAACCAGCCTTTTTTTAACATATCGTCCAACCAGGTATTGAGTGCGACCTCTTCCTCCACTGTATGAGGATATAACAGGCAGTTGATTTTTACCAATTCCATGGTTGTCCGAAATCCACAATCATACCTGGAATGTTTTGGCAGACGGTCCACTTTTTCCATATCAAAGATTTCCTGGTATTGCATTAAGCTTTCAGGAAAATTGGCTGGGATGCCCGCGGAGGTAACTAAGGTAGTGATAGAGCTGGTTCCTTGTATTTTTTTGATGGTGTTGATCAAAGGGAACTCTCCCTCTGAATTGTCATTGGTAAACGACGATGTATTAGACCCTAAATGAATCTTCACATGTTGTCAACGCCACCATACCACACCCAAGATCACCGGGAATACCAGGTTTGGCATGGCCAAAAACCAATCGCAGAAGTTATATTGGTGGATTGAGAAGTGTAACGGCTGGTGAATGACATATGAAGACTGGTAAGCAAATGAGGCCACCATTACTGAGGCGCCCACATCCATTTCCAATTTTAATTGTTGTGCCAACTCAACACTCATGAAGTTCCCGCCGCTCTGGTATCCACCAGAGCTTCGAAGGATACATGATGAGAACTGACACTGATTCTCATAGGGACAAGGAAATAAGCGGAATTCTGTTTATTTGGAGATTTGGATGACTTGAGAATGACTGAAGAGATAGTGGGTATGTCAAACCCAGGGTCAGGGTTTTTAGCTGGGGCGAAGATTGGGAGAACAAGTGTGGGAGAAATCATTTCTTCTGCCTGGGCTTGAACAGAGTTGTTCATAGTTGACTCCAGAAGTGGCAATTCATACTCAGGGGTTATGGCGGGGTTGGGATCCACTTCAACAGCTACTCTAGCATCAGGCGCATCGTCTACATCTTTTTTAGGAAATCCTATCATAAAGTTTCCCTTCTGATGTGGGGAAACATGGCGAGGTAACGCTTTATTAGTAGTTGCGGTGGCACATATCTGATCCACTGATTTCTGAATGGTAGACTAGGCCACATGGTGAGTGGAAACTGAATTCAAACTCGCTCTAAAGACTGCCTGAAGCATATTGGTAGATAGGTCCAACGCGGAAGCCAGCTCACAAAAGGTGGAAATCAGAGAAGCCAAACTAGGGGCTTCAGCCATGTTTAGGAGTAGTCTGAGTAAGTGATTTGATTGGGACACATGGGGTTTTAGGGCCGCTGATACAGCAGCCAGCAGGGGAATGGGGTCTTCTTTTTGTGAGGAAGAACGTAAAAGACTTCTCACCCAATGGCGGGCATCTCCATCCACAGCGTCCAACAACGCGAGACTTTGTTGGGCATGAGATATTGCCAAAGCATTACTGAGTGCAATTGACATCTTCATTTGTACTTCAGCGAGAGCATTGAGAACCTGATTGGCGATCTCTTGGGAGGGGATACTTGATCCTTTTCCCAGGTTGGAGGAAGTACAAGAAGATGCAGTCTGTACCTCTTGGGTGGCTTGAAGAAAGTTTCCCAAAATAGAGCGGATGCTTCTCCTGAAGTTGGAAAGTGACCAAATAAACAACAAACAACACAAAACTGATTTCAAGTTCATCTGGTAGAGGGTAACTACTGCAGCGCCCAATTCAAAAACCAAGGCGGAAATGGCTAGAAGTAATGGTTGGTCAATTATGTCATGGTAATGGCAGAAGAAGTTTAGACTGGCCTACCAGTCAGGATGTGTGAGTACCCAAAAAGCAAGCTAGAATGCCAGGGGCATTGCTGACCATGAAACTTGATATGGAGCCAGGAAGTGTGATGCAACGAAGTGGTGGTGTAGCAGCAGGGTAAGGAGTATCCTAATGGTGAACCATACTGAACCCATCCCCAACTTGGCAGTTCCCACGGCATGTGGTGGGATTACTGGGATAGTCTCAATGAGATTCTTGGCTTGAGTGGCCAACTCATCGGGGGTGATATGGAGATTGATTCTCTCTTTCCATTGTTGTACATAGGGCCATAAAATCCCCATGTATTGATATCAGAAATTAACAAGAGCGGGGTTGTAGGACCAAAAGTATCAGACTTGCTGGGCCCAATAAGCAATAGAGGGAGCCATGGTGACCAAAAGAATCGGTAATGCCCACCCAGAGTGCGGGGTGATGGGCCACCAGGGAAATGCCATCTGGGATGCAGTCAAGAGGGAAAATAAACAAATAAAAATTTCTTTTTGTAAAACTTTATTGGGAAAGGAAAGTAAGAAAATTGAACAACAATTTTCTCAGTGCCATGCAACTGATTAAATAGTGGTCGATTGGGTAGTAACAGGGTGGGGTTAGGGCTCAACAAATTTGACCTGACTGGTGCATTGTTCGGGAATGGAGAGGCTTATTCTTTGAGAACTGACATCATAAAATTTGGCGGTGGGCCAAGTCTCTGTTAGTTCAACCTCAAACGTCTGAACCAGGGCTTGACTACATCTATGATGATTAGCATGACGGCGTTTAGCCTGATGGGTGACAGGAATCCCCCAAGGCCATCCCTTATAGGGATGGGTCCATTTGGTTGAGAATGGGTTGGGACAGCCAACCCACCCACGCTCGGTCATTTAACCGTTCATTCAGTCAAGAGTGGCATATCAGGTGCAGTACCTGAATTACTATTTGAGGGCTTCAAACTTATGTCAATAGCACCCAATATTTGTTCAACTGATCTGAAGATTGAATTAGAACTGTTGGGCAAGCTGGCCAATATCACATCCTTCATGCTTTTTCAGCCATTCAAATTTTTTGCATCAGCCAGATTGCCAGATAAATTAAATCTGACCAATTTCAAATTGATAAACTTGGCACAGATTTTGCTAATTCCCCACAACAGTTCTGCTGAGGTAAGTGTGGGTATTGGGGGTGGGATCCAAAGCGGATGAGCTGTTACCCATCACTAATCTACTATGTGAGCGAGGTCGCCCTGAGTAATGAGTGGTACCGCCATCCTCTTCAGTATCTTCTTATTCAGGAATGGGAAGATGGAGCGATTGAGAGCCAAAGGATGTTCCCCAAGACTTACACTGTCAGGCATTCTGGCTGATAGATCAGTCTTAAAACCTTTTTTGACCATTTGAAATCTGAGTATTGGGCTGATTGCCACTTGAGTTAGTTGCAATCAATTCCATTTTGGTGATCTCAGCACAGATTTCTTTGATTTCTCATAACAGTTCTGCTGAGGAGAGTGTGGGTACCTGAAGTGGGATCTGAAGTGGAAGGGCTGTTATCCAGCATTTGTCTACTACGTGAGCAAGATTGCCCTGAGTAATGAGAGGTATGGCCATCCTCTTAGGTACCTTCTTGCTTGGGAATGGAAAATTGGCTGATTGACACCCAGAGGATGTTCACCAGGACTTACATTACCCTTTCCTTTTTCTATGAGAAGGGCCTCACCACTGGGAAACTGTATGAGAGCCACATTCTTGTGTGCCTTGGGTAACTTGATTATCATTACTGATGCAGTTTTTTGGGGGAAATGGAGAATCTTGGGGTGGGATATGTGGAACGCCTTGACCAGGTTCATACAATTCACGCAATTGTGCGCCTTGCCCCAACTGTTCTTGTAGGATGGATACCCTTTCCAGGCCATGAGATATTGGACGGAATGTCACAATTTCTGGGATGCCAGGATAGCCTCTTTCTCAGCCTCTTCCTCATTTTCAATGATAATCGGTTCTGGTTCCATGGGAATTGCACCTTTGAAGGGCGACAGCTGGGAAACTACTGGGCTTTGGGGAGCAAACTCATTGCAAGTTGAGATGTCAGATCCTACTGACATGATCAAGATAGCCATGGCAACTATGGGGTATGGGTTTGGAGTTTTGAGTGGGATGGGACTAATGTGGGCCAGGATAAACTTCTTCATGACCTGATTTAGTTGAAAAGAAGGGACCATTGCTGCACCAATATCTAAAAAAATGCATAAATGGTAGAGATTGATGGTTAGTCAATTATGTCAGGTAAACAGCAAGTAGGAATTAGACTGGCCTGCCAGCTTGGATGCCAGAGCACCCAAATGGCAAACCAGAATACCAGAGGCACTGCTTCTGGTATGATGAATATGGAACTGGAAGGGAGCTGAATTTTCAACAGATAAAAACGGGATTTTGGGGGAAGTTGTTTTTATTAGAAAATTTAGTGAAGGAGAACTGATCAACAATTTTCTCAGTGCGATGCACCTGATTAAATAGTTGTTAATTTTGAGGGAAAACAAGCTGGGATTGGGTTTTTCAAGTTTGACCTATGCGGTGAATTATTTAGGAAATGGGTGGGTTAGTTCCCTGGTAACTGACATCACAAAATTCAGTGATGGCTGAGTTGCAGTTGGTTTGACCTAAGCGGTGAATTATTCAGGAATGGGTGGGTTAGTTCCCTGGGGACTGACATCACAAAATTTGGCAGTGGGCCAAGTTGCAGTCAGTTTGACCTCAAATGTCCAAACCAAAGCTTGGCTATGTTTCCGATGATTGACATGATGGCATTTAAGCCTGATGAGCAGCAGGAATCCTCCAAGCCCACCCCATATATGTGTAGGCCCATTTGGTTTGAAATGGGTTCAGGATACCCAACCCTCCCGTGCTCTGTCACTGGGCCATTTATTCAGTCAGTGGCATTACATCAGGCGCAACGCCTGATTTGCTGTCAGGAAGCTTTGAAACCTCATCGATGGTGTCCAATGTTATTATCTGCCCATTGGGGGTGATGCCTGACAGATTTGGGAGGGGGGATTTTGTCAATCATTGTGTTAACTGAATTTCAACTGTCAGGCATTCTGGCCGATAGATTGGTCTTCAAACCTTTTTGACCATTTGAAATCTGAGTATTGGGCTGATTGCCACTTGAATTAGTTGCAATCAATTCCATTTTGGCGATCTCAGCACAGATTTCTTTGATTCCTCATAACAGTTCTGCTGAGGAGAGTGTGGGTACCAGAAGTGGGATCTGAAGTGGAAGGGCTGTTACCCATCGCTCATCTACTACATGAGCAAGATTGACCTGAGTAATGAGGGGTATGGCCATCATCTTTGGTATTTTCTTGCTCAGGAACAGAAAGATGGCCTGATTGACACCCAGAGGACGTTCACTGGGACTTACACATAATGAGTGAGTGCATATCATGATGCCCTAATTGCCTTTGCACTACAATTGACCAGTGGCCCCCTGTAGTGAGCACCACCATAAACTTTTGGCAGTATCACTTAGATCTGCTATACTGGTTGCACAGATAATTCACCACTGAGCAATGGATGGATGATATGAAGATCGCCAATCCTTTTTAAAACTGATATAAAATATAAAGCTAATGGCCCACTGACACTTTCATTATAAATATAAAAATGCAGACTCTCTCTGCTGATGACTCTATAACCTCCCTCTTCTCCTTCTCACCCTCAACCTTTATCCTTGGTATTCCTTATTGGTTTAATCATTCCCACTTAGTAATTGTCTATTTGCTACATTTAAAGGTTTTTGTTCTATCTTGAGGCTCCAGTGAAATATCATGATTTGCCAAAGTATCAGTACTTTGATCAATTTGCTTCATATTGATATAATCTTCCACTCAAACTTGAGGCTCACCTTGACTCATATAAAATAATCTACTGGATATATGATTTATTGCCAGCCATATTAATTTATTGACAGTGCTATAGGCCAAAAGCCCTCACATCAACCCCTCATATAAATCTTTTAGTGGGAGGTGGGAGGGGAGGTTTAAAAAACTCACCCATTGTGGTATCAGTGGGCAGGCGAGTTTGGGGATGTTGGAATAGATGTAATTTTATATATTTAAGAAGTTACCACCACTGCAGCAGCATCCTCCAAAGAGGTGAAACTGATTTTAAAATAGCCCTTATAAGTTCAGAAGTCAATAAAGCCAGCTGGCATAAATGTGGCAGTGGTGAGCTTACTGATTGCTTTGTCAGCATACAGGAATAATTTTATAGCTGACTCAGAGGCAAAAGTGAATGTTTGATTGGGGGAGGGTAGAGGGTGAGGGCAAGTCAAATTTTTATGCTCAAGATGGAGCGCTAAGACCTTTAGTGGGACAAAGTGTCCAAAACCATTAGGCTGACTAGACAGTCTAATCCAAGCATATTTTACTGATGAATGGAAATTGCTAGGGGGTGAGCCTAGAACATAGATGGCGGATGGTGTTTTGGTGGGTCAATTTAAATAAACACTACTGTAAAATTCAATTGAATGTAAGTTCAAGTGGAAAGCAAAGGATTGCATGGTGAATTATCAGCCGCTTTCAGTATTTTTACTGATATGCATTATTTTAAGTTATATAAAAAAATTTGCAACCACTTTGAGATTATTCCTATTTCAAGGCTTCTGTCTTCACGCATAACACTTTTGAAGTGCAAAATGACCTAAGCCATTTAAATAGACCGCCTGAGCGCCAATTACAACAATTGTGATCCACTTATTTTTAGCAAAACTTTAATTATGGTCCGGATATTTTGTTTAAATTGTGGATAACGGTATCCTAGCAAAGAGTTAACAGCTATAAAGGTTTAATGACGCTAGTGCTTGGACTATATACTAGCCTCTCAGTATTTTATTGGTGGGTAAAACTCCCTTTTATAGAAAATAACTATAATAAATACATGTAGCCTTTATTTTTTGGGTTTATGAGTCCTCTATGAACTATGACCTCAAGGCTCTAAAAGTAAGTTTATAAATTTACAAGGCAATAAGCCTGGCCGTCCAAAGACCCATGCCCTTGACTTTTGTTGCATCAGACTAAAGTTTTTGACAACTATTAAATGGTTACTAGATGGCAAGGCTTTTATGTTTTTTAAAACTTACCATATAGGTCTATTTATAGTCTTATACTATAAAGCTTGCATCCATATTACAGAAACAATAAGAAATAAGAATTAAGTTATTGAGCACATTCTAAATTATTTTAGCCATATATTTCATAATCGCTGGTAATAGTTTGACTATAATGAATCTTTGGATACTTTTGAGCGACTTAAACTAAAATAGAGGTGTCCATTTTGAAATAACAGTGTATAAACAGATATGGCTTTTTGCAAAGGGTTATAAGGTAAGTGGAAGGCTATTAAGTAAGGGGTAAAATATAATTTTGCTCCGATGTGATTTTAACTGGAGATTACATAAAAATAGATCGATTAGAATACAGTACCCAAAAAAACCGGAAGTATATTGAGGCTTACAGGGATCTTGATAACAAAACTTGAAGTGATTTTATTATCATATATCTCTACTTTTTATATGAGTTGTCTTTATAGATCTAGAGCATAGTATGCAGATTTTATGCTTACACTGGTGAAAACCCCAATCTAACATATGGGCTTACTATTTATACCCTTGTCATCAATTTTTAATTGAAATTCTGTATCTAGTTAGTTACCTACCATTAAAGATTATATTAACTTAAACATTAGATCATATGGCTCAAAACTAGATAAATCCAACATTGACTTGTTCTGTGAGCTTAGATGCTCGCCTGCCTTCCTTTTTTAAACCTGGATAACAAAATGTATCTTTTGGTTTGCTTGATTTAATATATATGAACTAATCTATAAATGAGATTGTATGATAAAGAGTTGTTTGGGGAGGTAAAGGTAACAAAAATGTAAATATAGATATGGTTATCTTGTTACAAACTAAACTAAAATACATCCCATTTATCAAAAGGCTAGAGTTTATATCTTTAAAGAAGTCAGCCCCTCAATGATAGATTACTTCTAGTTAAAGGATAACTAGAAGCTGAAAAAAGATTTGGGAGATGCCATTATGTAGGCCCTCAATGATGTACCTATTAAACCTTAATTTAGATAAATGGAAAATAATCTGACTATAGAATAAAAAAATAATCTTATAGTACACTTAGCCTGTAAAAAGATTTAGTTAATTCCATCACTATTCTACTAAGATACTTTAAACTATTTCTAGGTTTATAAGAATAGCAGCTGCATAAACATCTTTTCATCTTTATAAATAGTGCGTTAGGTCCTAAATGTTTTAATGTTTATATGGACTTTAAAATATAGAAATTTGGGAGATAACAGTAAGGTAAAGTGTTAGATTGATTTGAGGATAGCAAGAGTTGGGTTTACAGTTGCAATTTACAACAAACTCTGTTCGATAAAAAAACTGCTGCATTTGACATGCACGTGTCTAAAAACTGCTGCATTCGACATGCACGTGTCTAGTAAAAACATCTAGGGCTTGATGGTTCCTAAAGTATCAAATTATTGTTAGAAAATCACCATATAAACTTAGATCTCGCTCTATACTTCGAGTGTGGCTTGATACAATCCAAACGGTACCCATGGAGATGATAATGATTGGAAGGTGTAAATAATAATGATTGGAAGGTGTAAATAATAATGATTGGAAGGTGTAAATAATAATGATTGGAAGGTGTAAAAGCCACATGGTCCCCCACTATTCAATAAATAAACTAAACGTTTGCCAGCCCATAGAAATTAGATTGATCCACCATTACCAGTTCAGCTTTTGGTAAGTGAATTTATCGCAAGGTTTGACTAACCCGATAACGCCATAGACCCCAATTATTACGGGTATAGGTTACCAGAACCCCTCATAAAGTTGGCAATCTTAGCCAAACTCAACCTGGAACTTAACAGATTCAAGTTAGATCTCTTCCCACTCCATTATACGTACCAATCCGATGAAACCTTGGCAGGTTCCGAAATCAAAACGCCGGGCCGCGGTGGATAAACCGTCGGATCCGTTCGACGGGGGTTTAAACTTTTCACCCTCCGCCCAGGTTGAGCCTTTGGGTGGCGAGGTGGCCATCAGAAAGCTGGTTCAAGAGGCTAAGTCTACCGGTAGGTATTGGGGCTTTCTTTCCTGCGTCGCGTAAGCTTTTTAGTTTTTATTTACTTGAGGCTTTGCCTTCTTTAATACCCGGTGTCAGTTACCAACTTGCCGTGGGTATCACCAATGTTTATAAACGTATCTAAAGGTTATACAGAAAATCTGAGTGTTTATGTATCTAAAGGTTATACAGAAAAATCTGAGTGTTTATAATTGAGACCATATCCTTTCACCAAGCTTTTTTTAAAAACCAACCTAAAGCGATATTATTTTTTACAGATAACTCATATTAAAGATAGGGAAACTAATACTGAGTGGCCGTAGCCTTAAGGAGATACCGGACTCCGTTTTTTCCAGCTTCGAAGTGGGCAAGCGCGACGTAGTGATAGATATGGGAGCCACCTTTGGTGATACGGAGCCGGGGTGGTGGGGGGCTACGCCTCTAACCAAACTTTACCTGGCAAATAACCATCTCACCCAGCTTCCCGGCCGGTTAGCCGAGACGTTCCCACATTTGGCGGTGCTTGACGTAAGGGCCAATGCTTAAGATTTACCCCTTGCCTAGCTCCACGGGAACGGGATTCGGGAGCTCCCCAGCAATCTGGGGAGCGGAACGGCATTGGTTTCCCTTAATCTGGCTCGCAACGCGTTTAGCGTGGTTCCCAATTGCATTTTCGAGCTTTCCCTTACGGACCTTACCCTCGCCAATAACCAGCTGGAAGTTTTCCTGTTAAGAGAAGCTCCCCTCCCCCAACCTTTGCTCGGGCTAACTCGGCTAGACCTTTCCTTCAACAAATTAAAGGAGCTACCGCTAGAGCTTTCGCAGCTCCAGAGTTTGCGCAACCTTAAGCTGAACAACAACCAACTGGGGAGCTTCCCAGAAACGGTTTTAGAGTTCAAATTCTTGGAGCACCTTGACCTCAGCCATAACCGCATCCCGAGCCTGCCATTCCTTACCGGTGGTTCAAGTGCCAAATTCCCCGTGCTCAAGACGCTCAACGCCCACATGAACCGGCTCACGAATGTTGATACCGGCCCCGAGGCCGATTTCGGGCAACTCCAACAACTTATACTAAGTGATAATCAACTCACAAGTATCGGCAAAATCCTTCACCGAACACCTCGGTTGACGGTGCTGGCGGTGGCCAACAACAATCTCGGCGCTCTTCCAGACGGGCTTCTCGAGCTCACCGCTATAACTCAATTGGATATCGCGTGTAATGGCCTCACAAGGCTACCGCCGCAGCTTGGGAACTTGACCACCCTCAACTCCCTCACTATCGCTGGCAACCTGCTGCGAGCCGCCCCCAAAATGACCACCACCCACGAATTCCTGGCAGCCCTGAGATCCCGGATCCCCGACCAACGTCCCGCCGTAGCAGGTAACTCCCGCTTTGGCTTGGCTTAGTCACGTACGAGCTAAAGTGGACGCTTCCCCCGCTGTACCCACGAACCTTGAGCCCGCCGCTTCGCCCGCGCTTGCTTTGACGTCTCAAGCGATGTCTACGCGTACGGTTTGTCTGATGAACCAAAAGCTCGATGATGAGGCGCTCGACGTTAAACTGGCGGCCGGCTTGCCGTTCCCGCCCGCCTCCTTTGAATTCCAACGCAACCTTCTGACTCGGGTGCCGATACGAGCCCTGTCCACGTTTGGGGCAACCCTGACGAACGTTGACCTCACCATGAACCGGATTGAGGTTTTTGAGCTGGCCCAGCCGCTCCCCGTGCTCACCCGCCTGTGCTTGGCCAACAACCGACTTATCGCTTTCCCGTTCGATCGGATCCCCACGCTAATGCCCAAACTGACCACGCTTGACGTTAGCCTTAATCGGATCGAGAAGCTAACTGGGACCGAGGTGCCCGGCCTGGAGTCGCTGGTGATCTCTGGCAACCGGATAGTGGATTTGGAGCCCTGGTTACCTTTTTTGACGCGCCTGATAAACGTCGACCTTACCAACAACGGCATCAAAGCCGTCCCCTTAAGTCTGGCGGCCCCGCCTTCTAGGCTCGAACGGTTGGAGCTGATGGGGAACCCCTTCCTGTTCCCGCGTCACCAAGTGCTTCAGCGGGGTTCGGCGTACCTCTTGGAATACCTGCGGGCGAGGATCCCGAAGCCTCAATAAACCTTCCCCCAACCTTGCAATTAACGCCTATCGCATTTAAAGATCTAAGCACGTGGCCCTTATCTTGACTAATTAAACCACTTTGATTAAGGTCGGCCAGTAAAACTGCTTCGTTCAACAGTCTGAAACAATGAACGCATCCTTTTCGAAGGGGTGTTATTCCCCAAAAGATAATGTTTTATAGGCGAGTTTGAGATGGTACACCTTTTAGATTTAAACTTCGTAAGAAGTGAAAGGCGCTTTATCCAGTTAAGGAGGTGGCCCCACTTATTTAGGCATGGCGATAGGAGGCTGGACGGTAAGCCAAATCTGTTCAGCTTGAACCATCGATACATACGTTTTGGCGGCTATAAGTTGATCCGGTTTGAGGTATGGATCATGAAGGTCAAATAAACCTCTTAGTTGTTGAATGGTTGGCCGCAAGTTACCTTAATAAAGGTGAGATCCACTTTCTTTTAATTACACTATACTCTCACTTTTATAAACATAAGGCTGGCGTCCGATTATCTTGAATACTTGGATTCTCGCATACCATTCCAGGTTAGGTTCCATGGTACCCTATGGATTGTAGACAATTTGGTATTCAACTTGCCCTTCGCTCGCCGGAGTATCGGTAGGTGCCAACGGTACCCAAATTGATGATATCTGATAAGGGTAAGCAGATTGTTACTAGTTGGAACCCTGCGTAATAGGCGGTGGAACTGAGGTTGCGCCCACGGTCCCTTTTGATGGGTTTGGGCTGGAATACGGTGGTGGTATGCTTACTAGATAGCATGGAGCTAAACTGAAGGTCTTATCAGCTTGCTTAGATGACTAATCCTTGGCGTTATCACTGCCAAGAACTCTAAATGAGTATGAAACAGAGAAGTGAATTGCTCAAAGTAGATGTAGACTGGAACTTGAACCCATATTAAAAAGCTTAGAAAGATTTATAGTACTTGCAAGATTACCCTTTACAACTGGGACTGGTAGAGATGTATCTGCCTTGAAGCTGCTTGGATCGCTAGGCAAACCAGAATTGGGTAAATGCATGGAGTTGTTTTGAAGGGTGATGGCTGTACAAAATCCAGATGGATAGTGTGGATAGTGTTGGGATTTTCAGTATGCCCACATAACCCAGCTTGATAGATTATATTACCATCTGCTTTATCCGCTAGGGTGATTTACTATAGCGGATGTGGGAGTTATCATATCATGGTAACTATTGTTGGTTGTAATTCATTATGGGATGTTAATTAATTCATCAGAATTTGATCCCGCTGGATTACTGATATTCTGTCAGGGAGGATTCCTGGCAATGTTTACCAGTGTCCAGTTATTGATTTAATGATTAATTATTTAATTATCTTGTAATGGGAGGATACCTCAGTGGTAGAGTATGGACTTAATGGCCACTGCCTCCCAAGTTAATTCCAGTACATGAACTTTAGGTAGGGGATGACTATGACTGCGTTGGTGTTGCACACCAGTGCCCCAAACTGAGATGGCAAATATCAAGGCAGTCTATAGAGTTCCTAACCTATCAGAATGCCACACATGGAGGTTTTCCAGGTTTATCCTCCTTTCCTGTTAATTTGATTCCCCTTAATTGGTGCAGTATTGTCCCAGGTCAGCCAGCCTCAAATAAAATTTAAAAATTAAATTACCTTGGATAGATCAGAGTTTATCCCTGATCAATTATGGGCTTATTGGTAGTTGCTGAATTTGATACCACTTTTGGCAGCAAATTATGGGTTAACATTTTAGTTAACCTGACCTGCTATCAATGGGTAAAAGTTACATTATCTGAGCAGGTTGCTAGCTTAATAAAGATGATCTGCTGGGTGAGTAAAGGCATAAGGACACATTCTTCAGATACTCAACCCAGGAGGGGTTGTGTTCTAGTTGGCGTTGGAATATTACTAGACAGATAAAATAAATCATCATTTTTGGATGACTTCAGAGGGTTAATTCATTGGCAGTAGCTGCTATATCTATTGGGGTACCAGCAGAAGAGTTGGAAATCAGATTTCCCTATATAAATCCCTTGTTTTTATATAATAAAGCAGTAGTAAATTTTCCCTCATAATAGATATTTTGCAATTTATATTATATGCACATTTGATTAGATTGAAAGAGAAAATGATTGCATTATCTATTTGTCATATGCCAATGCTTGGGATTAGAGTTGAAGGGATAAGTTTCCCCTTAACCAAGTGTTTCTCAGCTACTCAGGAGGAAGAGTTAAATGGAGAGGTTTCCTTATCTTACACAATAAAATCAGGTTTCAGATAGAAGTGGTAGCATCTATCTAGCACTGAAGACATACTTAATGTGGTTGTGAAGAGCTAAACTAGAACAATTTGTTATACTATTGTTAACCCAATTATTTATACATCAACAATCAATTTAACATACATTGAAATTATGCAGTAACCATGAAAAGGTTTAAATTGGGTGCTCACTACAGGGCTAGTCAAGTTTTCTGGCCAAAGATTACATAATAAGTTATCAGCACAGTGTCATACATGAGCAAACTTTATAAGCTGTGGATAGGATTGTAAAATGTGAACAAGAATATGCTGAGCTCAGTGTCACAAGCAGATCTAGCTACATTGGATGAACAAGTGATGAAGGCCAAGGAGGAAATGAACAAGTCACAAAGGTCAACAATAAACTTTGTGGAAAAGTCATCTTCTTGAAATGGAAGGAGACTGAAGTAATCAAAGAGTTACAGTTCCAGGAAACTGAGAGGGAAGTTGATAGCAAACATTGCTAGATTCAGGAAGATGTAGCATAGATATTAAATTGCTTACAAGGACTTGAAAATATTTAAGTTTTTGTGTGCCCATTAGGGTACCCAGTGCAGGCAACTTTGTGAGATGAAACCTGGGGTACTTCCCCCCACCGCACTGGGGCTGCACAAATCTAAGCACCACCAAAGTGGGCCCAACTGCGGGTGGGATGGCTCACACCACCCCAAAATAACTTGAAAATTTCAAATGTGGCTGCACCCAGATGGAGGTGAATGAAGCTAACAACAGGACACAAAAGTTAATCTGGGAAAGTACAAGAAACAAAAAATATGCTTGGAGCTTTTGCTGCAGTTTTTGGAGTTGACCTCCAAAAAACTCAATCATTAGTTATATTGCCAAGTAGTAATCTTCTGCTACATTAAAAACATTAGAATCTTGGTATACTCCAAACTTATCTATGTTTCATTGGATAACGCACCAGCATTTTTCTGCCTATTTGAAATGATGATATTTGGATATGGAAACTGACAAAAAACATCGATGAATCCCCCCCCCTTGGGTTGGGACCATCTAGTACTAAAAAAAGAAACTGACAAAAAGCAGTACAGTGATAAACTGCTTAGACACCAACTGTCAAAATCTGGTGTTTAATCTCAACGGGGACAGTTGGATATATAACAATGCTAAAGAAGTGATCATGATTGAGTTTGGTAGTCCTGCATGGATGGCTATCCATAAACATGATTTTATGGGAATTCAATTCAGGAAGGATGAAACATTAGCTGCTTTAGCTGACCATCTTTATCAGGAAGCACAGATCCTAGCTGGTAAAAAAGTCCTATAAGAATTTTGATGCATGGACAGCAATTCAAATAGCGCTTTGGCCCTACCAAGATTTTCACCAAGCTATAATTTTGGCGCTTGCAAACCAAACTTCCACATCACAGAAGGTGTAATCTCAAGGATGCCAGGAGCAACATTTAAAGCCCCTTACCAAACCTCCAAAGCTGTCCTGGCCAGAAATCGGAATACAGCAAAGTTCATTGAGCTTAATAAGGAGCTAAAGCATTGAGCAATAACAGGACTTAGGCCTGAAGGACTGAAAAGAGTGGATTAAATTCAAAACTTAGTGCCACCAATGTAGAAAAACTTGGCGTATAGTCTCTCAATGTTGGTACAAGTAGCCTAAAGAGCAGATGATTATGGTTCAGGCTAAAGTGAAGTAAACTTGCCAGAATTTGAAAAAGGGCCATCAGTCTAGATTTAGAACAATCTAGAACTGCAATCAATCCTGTTTCTCTTGTCATAATTAAAGATAATTTAGATTTATGATCTATTCAAAGAGGAAGATAACCTGATCCATTCTACTAGTGGCTAATTTGGACATCAATTCAAGCATCTGAGCAATGGTGAAAGGATAGACCATGAAATCAAAACAAGTTGCTCAGCCATATGCTTTTCAGTTAGCAGAAAAGATCAGAACTTCTGAAAGCACCAAAGGATTGCTCAAAACAAAACTTGGCGATGTGCATGTTTCTCTACTTAATGGTACAATCAAGGAATCATTTCCTGATTTGTCCATTCAATTGGTTCATACTCTAGATTTGGTAAAAAATGCCAGGATTCACTCAGTAAACACTTTATCACAATATTTGAGTTTATGTATGTGAACATTACAGTCAATTAAGTAAAAGTATGGGTGATAATTGACAGTGGAGCCACATTAATATCATTTTGACCAAGTTTGTGAAGTAAATGAAGATATTTACAGATTTGAAACACCAGAAAGGAATATTGAACTGCTGGACTGGATACTAAAACATCTTATGGAGCATACGGTGCACTGCCTCTTAAGTTTGGATCGCTGGTAATATCAGCTCCCACCATATCATTGCAAACCAAAATATGACATCCTCATCATAACAAAATTCCTGAGAAAGTATGATATAAAATGTGATTTCAAGGATAAACCCTAGCATTTTTGAAGCAAATCCTACCATTAGTGTATCAGCAGAAAGGAGAAACTCCAATGTTAAAGAAGGATAATTGCAAATCTAATTTATAATGTCAGCATAATTAACATCTAATACAAGTTAATTGAAAGGAAAATCTTTGAAACTCTAAAGCAGATTCTCAATAAAATGAGGGATACCATTGAGGATAAAAAACAAAATAATTTTGCCAGGAACACAGATAATAGTTTACATGGGGTTGCCACTGAAAATCCTGGAAATTTATATGGAGAATTCATCATCCTATGAAATAAATTGAAACTAGAGCCATGGGTAGCATAAAGGGATAATAATGCCACCCCATAGTGAGATATGAGTGCTACTGGCCAATATGAGCAAGAAATAAATGAAAGTGGAGCTAACCAAGTTATCACGTTTGTGCATTTAATCCAGATAACTTAAATCAGAGGGTCCCAAGACTTTGAAACACTAATATATATAGGATTACAGCTGATGTTGCTGAAAGCATTAATGTACTTGTCAATTGAAAGTGACTTGATAGGTTATCAGAACATCAGCTGGAGGAAGTGCTACAAATTATTTAAGAAGTATTGGGTGATATTTTCCCAGGATGCTCATGACCTTAATTGCGTTAAAAATGTGATCCATAAGGTTGACACTGGAGATACTCACTGATATTTTGTGACTAGTATTCTGAACTAAGGCTGCTGAGCAGTAGTTGGTGAAGAAACCAGTAAACTGAATGAGCACGGGCCTCTCATTTCCTTATCAGGTCCATGGGTGTGTCCAATACTTACTGTGAAGAAAAATGATGGATCAAATTGAGCGGTGATTGATTACTAACATTTGAATAAAATTACTGAAGATGATTCATATCTGATGCCAATGATATTTGACATGCTCAATCATTTAAAGGAAGCCAAGTCTTTTGGCGACAAGTCTTTTGGCGAGGGTTTAATCTTTGGGTATTGGCAGATAGACTTGCCAAAGGAGGACCAAGAGAAGTGTGCAATAATCAATGCATAGGTTACCCAGCTGATGAGAATGCCCAGGGATTATGCAATATGATGTCTACTTTTCAGATGGTGATGGATTCCATCTTAAGTACCCTAAAGTTGCCTTGCATGTTAGTGTACTTGGATGACATCAATGTTTTAGTAGGATTTTTATTAATCACTTTTTAGCACTTGGAGGAAGTTTATAAACGCCTAGCAATGGCAAATTTGAAGATCAATTTGAGAAAATACCATTTTTTTGATAAAGAGCTTGAATATTTGGGGTTTGTGTTAAACTCTGGAGGATTAAAACTGCAGCTGCAGAAGATAATTGTCATTAATTAGATATCAATCCCAAATAGTGTTCAGGACATACAGATCTTTCTTAGGATGGTCAGCTACTTTTGTCAATTTATCATGGGTTTTGCCAGAATAGCAAAACCACTATTTCATTTACTGAAGGATCTAAAAATGGATTCAAGTGGAATGAGGAGGCCCAAGAAGTGTTTGATGATCTCAGAAGATATCTGATAACTAGTTGTGTTATGAAGTACCAAAACTTTATTCAAGAATCTTTAAATTTTGAAATATGTCTAGTTAAAGGCGATCAAAGCTGATTTTTAGTCAAGTAGATGATGACAGGGAAGAGCATTTAGTACATATGTGAGTTGGACATTGGCACCAGTGAAAAGGGACTACACTGTGATGGAGCACAAATTCCTCATGATGATATACATCTGCAAACGATTTTGAGTGTATACTTATGGGACACATTTCAAGGTTGGGATTGACCACTCATCTCTACGCTGGCTTCATAAGCTTAAAGAACTAGAGGGGTGACTTGATCAATGGGCTCTGAAGCTTCAAGCCTACAATTCTGAGATTATACATCAAGCAGGAACATCATATTAGAATGCTGATGGATTATCAAGGTTACCAGCCATTCAAGTTGTGTACAAGAAATAAGATAAACTCTTCCAATGTATGATTAAAGGAAAATTGGGAGTGAACTCTAGGAGATTCAAAGAGCACTGAATAAAGCAATGGAAAATACCAAGATGAATAACAGAGCTTTATTTATGATTGATGAAAATAGTACTTATTACTTAAACCATCAGAACGCTCAGAACTTATTTAAGATGCGCACAAAGTCATAGGGCATGGTGGCTTAAGAAAACCAATGGACCATCTATTACAGTTCATAACTGAGAATCAATCAATTATGATGTTGCAGATTATCTAGCTTGTTGCATGAAATTCACTCCATAAGCCCCACAAGAATGAGAAGGGATATTGACTAGTGCACCCTGGATTCGCTTAGCACATGGTGTCCATTAATGTGTTGGGACCCTTAAGTGTTAGCACTGGGAGCAAAGTACATTATAGTTACAATAGAACATCTGACCAGATGGGTTAAGATGAAACCCTGAGCAGAGTAGATGAGATAAGCACTGCAAGATTCATACTGGATCAATTAGTGTACTGGCATGGATGCCTGCAAGTATTACTCAGTGATAATGGAACTAACTTTAAATTCCACATGATTTAAGGCTAATGAATTAATGGGAATCAGAGGAGTGGTGTCCATTCCCTACCACCCAAAGCAAATGGAATGGTATGGAGATTCAATGGAACTCTGACCTTGATGCTGAGAAATGGAAGTGGGGAACCATCTGATTGGGGAACTTATCTGAGTTTAGTTAACTTTATGTACAATATCAATTATAGTATGATGTTGGTGAAAATGCTGGTCAAACTACTATATGGGCAAAGAGATTCACTACCACTGAATTTTATTCAGCATTAGAACCAGTTTTGGGATTATATCAAAGCAATATTTAACTTAACTGTTTGTTGGGATTTTAAGTAGATTAATTCCTCCCATAAATATTGAAATTAGGTTTATGATTAGTCAAGGATGATTGCCAACTAATTTAGTACTTTTTATAATATTATTAATGATAAAATACCAATTTATGCTCCCCATTTGGTTGTGCTGAACTGGTTTGAGGAAGTTTTACATATGGAAAGTATTGGGAATGATCAATGATAAGTAATTTGGGGCACTTTGAGCTTTGAGGAAGCTGAGGATGTTAAAATGATATTATCATTAATTACTAAATTTAATCAATATTTTGATGTTGAGGCGGATTGGGAAACTATTAGTGATGATTACCAATAGGCAAATTGGTCATATTTGGCACAGGTGAATGAGGCTGAGGATGGCAATACATTTATTAATTTAAATTTTCAATGAATTGACAGTTTATGCCAAATGTTTCTGGATCACTGGTGACTGAGGCCAATAATGATCCTATAAATTACTATCTAAGATTAGCTGAAGATTTAGGCCAAGGATATTCAGATTATTGGCAATAGCTATTAGGGATAAAAAGGTGAGCGTAAAATGGACATTTTACTGACTAAAGTTATGAGTTACCAGCAATTAAGGCTGAGGATAATTTGAGTATGTTTATAATAGGAAATTGTAGACAGTTGAATAAGTGACTGATGCTGAAAATAGATTGATGTAATATTGGCCATTGACGATGGAAAATTGATTAGGGAGAATTGCTAGCAAGAGTGCTGATGATTGGGTTGCTAGAGACAAATGCTGATGACGTTAAAATTAGGAAGCAGTTTGCCATAAAACGCCTACAAATAGTTAGATATTCCTCTTAAAACTTTTAGACTTCTAATCATTTTTAATAAAAATGTTTAGTTGACTATCTTTACTAGCTTTAAAGTGGACAAAGGTTAGCTTGGCTGGTATAGGTAAGACTAGAAGATCCCCAGAGGTTAGGTGCCAGGTTAATGCACCTGGAGTGTTCAATGCTACCAACTCCCAACTTAGATATACCAGATAACCCCATGGGGATTTTCCTAGTCAGTGGACACAGCAATGGGCAAGCACGGATTAACCATGAGGGTGGAGGAGCAAGGGTTCAGGCCACCCAAGAAGGGGGAAGAGGACCACTGGTTCACACTCAAGAGGATTTATTTCCAATGTGAAGTTGGTGGTATACTGGATTGGGAAATGCATGAGGGCCTGTAGTGAAAGGTTGCCTATGAAGGCAAAAGAGCAAGGGCTAGCAGTCTTCATACTGTTTGGCCTTGCACACTAGTAGAGTCCCAAATGCAGAAAATTGTAAAATTTGCAACACTGGTGAACATCATAATCAGATTGCAAACACAAAATTCACATGACGTTGAATAGAAGAGTTAGAGAAGATAAGCAGGACAACTAAATTGACAAGTTTTTAAAGAGTACCATGTGGAAGATAGGGTATTCTATTGAAATAGCCATGGATTTGAGAGAATAGACAAGATGGACGCCTTATGGTCTAATCCATTTGAGATTATTACTAAGATGGCAACAGATGCCTATACACAAAAACATTAATGATGGCCATATAGTGAACTGGGCCCATACCATGTACCTAAACTTTGGATCTAAGAGAAAATATGTAAAAAATAAAATAAGATAAAGAAAAGAGAAAAAATGTAAATGAGAAAGAATATATGAAAATCATATTATAAGGAGATTATCCTTATAATGTATAAAAAAAACAAAAAATACATATATTAAAATTACAATGATATTTATTTTTCTACAATCAAGAGTATCAGATGTGTTACCACCTTCTGTGGTCTTTTGGGGAGAAGGGGGATGAACTATGGAAACAGTAGTGAAGATGCGCGTATATTTGGTAGAACTATCTCATGTTGAAACTGGGTCCACCATGAAGAGGAATGAGGAAGGAGAGTTAGAAGATCCTCTCTGAACAAAAAATGATGAACCTGGCCTGAATGAGTACAGTATTTAAGGAATTCATTATCAATCAACTTATAAGATTCTTGTATGGCGTGAAGTTTTATTTATCTTAGCTGGGGGAATACAGGGTTTCCAGAACATATTATTGTTGATATTGACTAAAGTAGTCCTGGTGTGGCATGAGACTGTAGACTGTGCTCAAAGGAGGCGGCAGAAGAATGAGATGAAGAGGAAACATGCTGAGGAGAAGGTGCATAAAGAGACACATCAAACAATGAAAAATATGATTGACTATGGAGAATTGAATTTAAACCATGCTAGCTGATTCAGGCCTTGGAATGAAGCGGCGTCTGCCTCTAATAATCTATTTTTACTGAACAATCTGGACAAGTGGGGGATGAGTTATGATCCCAGTATGCCCACATAAATCAGCTTAATTGATCATATTATTATCTGCTTTATCCGCTGGGGTGAGTTACCATAGCAGATGTGGGATTTACATATGCTATGGTAACTAATGTGATTGTAATTCCTTAAGGGATGTTAATTGACTCATTGGGATTTGATCATGCAGGATTACTGATGTTTCATTAGGGAAAATTCCTAGCAATGTTTTAAAAGTTCAATCATTGTCAACGTTATATATTTTTAATAATCTTTTTAGAATCAATCAAAGTTTTTCACTAATTAATTAAGGGTTTATTGGTAGTTGCTTGTCATTGACAACGCTTTTGACAGAAACTTATGGGTCAATCTTTTAGGCAATGCGACTTACTGTTAATGGAAAAATGTTTCATTACCTAAGCAGGTTTCTAGCTTTATAAGAATAATCCGCTGAGGTGAGTGAAGGTGTTGGGACACGTTCTTTTGATACTCAATCCAGGAGGGGTCATGTTCTATTCAGCGGTGGAATATGACTAGACAGATGAAGTAAATTATTTTTTATGAATCCTGAGGGCTAATTAATTGGCGGTGGCTGCCATTACTATTGGGGTGCGTCAACAGAAGAGTTGGGCGTCAGGACTTCCCTATATAAATCCCTTATTTTATCTAATAAAGCATTAATAAAAAGTTCACTTATAATATTATTTAGATAGCTTTTCTGCAATTAGTGTGTGCTCTTGTAATTAAAGTGGAAGAGAAAATGTGTACTTTATCTATCTATGATTATCCAACTCTTGAAATTAGATTAGAAAATAAGTTTTCCAAGTGATTTTCAGCTACTCAGGTGGAAGAATCAAAGAGAAAGATTTCCTTATCTTCTAGAAGTACCTTTAAGTATCAGAAGGAAGAAGCGTTAGCACCTGTCTAGCATTGAAGACATACTCAATTTAGTTGTAGAGCTTAACTAGGACATTAGTCTTCATACTATTGTCAACACACCTATTTATATATCAACAATCTATACAACGTACACATTGAACCTATGCAGTAAACCTGATAAAAGTTTACATATGACCTTGTCTGGATTGAATACCAAGAATTTTTGATGAATTGTCATAAAAATTGAGGGTTACAATAAAATGTCTAACTGTTTTGTTGCCCAGATTATTTCGACTCTCAGATCTGCTATCAAAAATTGCAATTGTCTGCTAAGACACTTTGGATAAACATTTAGACCTTTTAGTATATCAACCAATGGTTCTTCTAGGGTCAGTTTTAATGGTCTATGATGATGAGTGCCCTTATAAGAATTTCTATACCTCAGGTTTATCAATATGATACCATTCACCCTCACTATTGTTTCAGGGTCAAGTCTAACCCTGGGTGAGGAATTACCCTCATGAATTATATGCATAATATCACCCACTTAAGCTAAGACTTGGGATAAAACTTGAGGTACCAAACATACACTCTATTGAAAATGGCTTTTGTGCTGGTATTTTGAGTGGAATACTCTGTTACTCATGACATAATGCTAGAGGCTGGTCCAGTCCATGCTGCTTTAAATTTCTCCAGGTTACTTCCTCTATCATACTAGAATAGTTATTCATTGCTGATTTGAAATATAAGGAATCCTAATTGCAGGCTGATATCCCTAGAGCTTGCTGCCAGAAGCTTTAGTTATTCCACCCAGCTTCCAACTCAATTTTTAGCAAAACATTTGATAATCCTAGTTTGTAACTTCATGATAATAGCTTCTTTCTATCAGAATTAACTATAGGGATAATAAGGATGGTGCACCAGCTTCTCATCCATACAGGGCTTTGAAGGGTAATATCCCTATTTTATTGGGGACTTAGGTGGTAGGTGAATAATACTGATGCCAGCAACTGATCCCACTTGGAGGTAGAGTTAATATCCATTTTTATTGAGTATTCTGGAAATGGTACATTGAACTTTTCAACGCTTCCACTTGTTGAAAATGTATAAGTGTAGAAATGCTGTCAGACCCTAACCAAATCTATGAGTTTATTGACAATTTCAGATATAAAGTATAATCTTTTTAGATAACAAGACCTGTGGACATCCAAGTCTTGTTAGGATGTTTGTGTAAATACTCTGAGCATTCACACTGGTGGTTAAAGTCATCATTGCTTCTGTTCTATCTCACTTTGTGAAGTGGTCAAAATCAGCTATCAAAAACTTGGCTCCACTAAATGATCATATTAGTGGCTCTACAACATCAATGGACACATTGGGTTAGGCTTTCTAGTGCATATTACCCTATTTATTACAATACTGTCCCCATTCCCAAACTCCCTAGAGTTTGTAGGTTGAGAGGATTAGGCTCTTATGTAGAGAAATCCTCCAACTACTCCACTAAAATGGCAGGTTTTACCCCGGTTAAGTCTTCTATACCATAACCCTTTCACCCAAAATTATCTCATTTCTAAAACCTAAAATCTTGACCTTTTATTTTAATTCATGATATGCTTCTAAGGTCCTGCCATGAATTTTAATTTATCTCCTACCAACTTTACCTCTTCCTTTACATATTTTTGGGCATTCCTTTTCCATTTCCCTCTGCTAATCAATTGTTGGGCCACCCCAGGTTGAGTGCATCTTAATTTGGAGAGCTTTTAACTAAATTTTTGAATATCTTAATTGGGGAACAGCCAATTATGGCATGCCCCATCACACTCTTAACCTAAATTCTTGGAATGATTCTGTGATAACTCCTTCCCATTCACAAACTTGCAAATCCACCCAAACTGGAAAGATACCACAGTTAGGTATTCAATGAACAGAGCAGCTGCCCACCAAAGCCTAACCCCTCTTTCAATAGGCAAGAACCTTACAAGTGAGGGCACTGGCCTATTTTACTTTTCTTGCTTCCTTATTTTTTATTAAAAAATTCACCATTCCAATTTTGTTTAATTTACATTCTAATTACAGCATTTCAAGCATCAAGCTTATTGTAGCCACAAAGCTTCAGCTTAAATGGCTTTCCCTCACTAATAGAGGGCTTGGGAGCCATCTAAATCATGTTTTATTGGTGCCTGAGGTGTTTCCTTGGAACAATGCATTACTGACCAAAGTGAACTTGTGATTTCCACGCCTTACACATCATGTAAAGGAGCAGTGTTTGGCACTGGCCAAACTTAAAAAATTAGGCAAAATAGTTTATCATCACACGTAGAACATATGATTCCTAGGTATTTCTGATGCGTCAGTCATTGCTTCTAAGTAGTATCTTAACTTCAGATGGTTGCATTTCTCCCAAAAATCAGTTTTTGCAAACTTGAGGATTTACTTCCATAATTAAGTGGGATTGGTCACTCATGTGCATATTTGGGTACCATTTGACATTGAAAACTTCAAATGGTAGGCTATTTACTTGATAGGGTCTATGGAATATTTTAGAAGAATAATCCAAATTCTATCAGTATAGGCTTCACAGGCCGCCCAATGAGTCCATATAGGCTGTTTTTGTTGGCTTGAAGTGTTATGCTAGAAGCATTGAAATTCTATTGGCGTTAAAGTATCTATCACCCCTCCTGTGTAAGATTCTAAAATATGAACCATGTATCTGTACCACCTTTCATATGAGATGGCCATCCAGGTCCTTTATGTTTTATAACCATCTCAAGGGTAAATGGTCAATAATTACTTTATAATGACTCCAAATATATAAGGTTTAGAATTCAACAGCGCATATCACTGCAAGAAACTCTAATTGAGCCACTTAATAATTGAGTTCAGGTTATGAATACTTTGGAGTAGAACTTGATGAGATGCTTCAATTCATTATCATTATCTTGAGTTGTGATCACTCCCAACATATTGCTTAGCATCAATGTACAGTTAAAAGACCTTCTTGAGGTCTAGATAAATAAACACTAGAGCTGATATCAGTCTTTGTTATAATTTCTCAAAGGCCTCTTATTATTCAACTTTTCACTCAGATAAAGTTTATATGGTGAACAAATTAGTTAAGGGCTCAGCAATATTAGCAAATTGAGGTATGATTTTCCAATAATAGCCAATTATTCCATGTAAGACTTTAACATTAATTGTGCTCTGTTGGGATTTTAGTATGCCCACATTACCCAGCTGATTAAATAATATATATCTGCTTTACCACTAGGGCTTGAGATCTAGTGGAGGTGGGAGTTATCATTTTAGATGATAGCTATTATTTGGGGAAAACCCTTAATGGATATCAGCTAATCTGCCAGGATATATTCCGCCAATTTTATAAAGTTTTTTGGGGATGATCCCCAACAATGTATTTACTATACAATTTAATCAGCAATGTAATAAAATGTAATTTAATCATGTTAGTCAATCAGAGTTTGTATCAATTATCTCATAATTTTATGTCTAGTTGCTGAAGCATCAACAATGCTTCTGGTAGCAACTCACAGTTTAACAATTCTAAGTAACATGACCTGGTGTTGGTAAGTAAAGGTCCCATTACCTAAGCAGGTTGCTAATTAGTTTAGGCACTCCGATGAGGTTGATTGAGAATGTGGGGACACTATTGGATAATTAACCAAAAGAGATCACATTTCTGGTCAGCGGTGAAATCCAACTAGGCAGATGAGGAAGATCTTATAGGTGAGACTTCAGAGGGCTAGTCCATTGGCAACAGCTGCCATTTCCAAGTAAGGCACCAATGGAAGAGTTGGCCGCCACATCCCCTATAAATTCCCTTGAGTTTTTTTAAGCAAATAAAAGCAGCATTGAAATTAGTAAATAATTAATTATTTACTTGTAATGGACATTTAGATAATTTTAAAATTCTATTGTACACCCTTGAGATAGAGTGGAAGAGAAGAGGATTCTCATCTATTTTCAGTTGCCAAATTCTGAGGAAAGAGTTGAAGGGAAAGGTTCCCTTGTCCAAGTGTGTATTAGTTACTCTGCCAGCTCCTGCATAAAGAGATAAAGAGTGGTAGCATCAATCTAGCATTGGAGACCAAACTCAACTTGGTTTTGAGAAGCTAAACTAGGGAGATAGACTTCATACTATCGCCAACCAAGTCAATAAATATTTTAATAATTTATTACAACGCACAAATTAGAAAAAAATGTATTAGACTTGAGAGCTAAGGCGAGCAACCTAGGTGAAAGTTTATAATTGTTGCAAATCAATGGAGGTAATTGAGCACACAGCTCCCAGAAATCTACAAAGTGTTGCTCATTACAGGGGTGTTGCGTTTTTAGGTAAAAAAACTATAGAAAAACATATAATCACAATGTCATACAAAAGTGAAAATTGAAAACTTTAGATGAAATTAGATGCTATTTAATAAAAATGCTCTAAACTTGGTGTCACAACCCAATCTTGCTAGATTGGAAGAGCGAGTAATTAAGGCTGTAAAGGAAATCTAACAAGTCAGAATGGTCTATGATTTATCTTTATGGAAAGGCCACCTCATTAAAGAAAAAGGAGAAAAATTAATCAAGCAGTAATATTTAGGAAAACTGAATGAGAAGCGGATAGACAATGCTTCTGCAGATGCATGAAGACATGGCATGAATGCTAATGTGCATAGAACTTGAAAATCACAAGTTTGATTGCACCTAGATGGAGTAAAAAATCCAATAACAAGATGCACAAAAATTCTTGTAAGGAAAAGAAAAACCCCAAGAAATATGCCTGAATCTTTTATTGCAATTTTGAAGATGACTCATAAAGTTACACCTATCATAAGTCAGGTTTCCAGGCAGGAATCTCCTGCCAGCAAAATTGCTAAACTTTTTGGAATATGCTAAAATCACCTACATTTTGCTGAGATAATGCACTGGCTTTTTACCTTTTTTTAAAATGACAATGTTTGGATATGGGGACTAATGGAAATCAGAACCATAGTGAATTACTTAGACACCAATTGTCAAAATCTGGTGTTACCCCATCTCAACGGGGGCAATTGGACATACAGAGACGCCAAGGAAGCTTTTATGACTGAGTTTGGTTTTCCTACATGGATGGCCAACTGTAAAAAGGAGTTTATGAGAATCCAGTTTATAATGGAAAAAACATTGGCAGCTTTTGCTGACCAATTTTACCAGGAATAATAGATTCTGGCTGGTAAAAAGTATTATCATATTTCAATGCACACATAGCAATGCAAGGGGCACTCTGGCTCTACAGAGACTTAAATTACACTATTGCTGCAGCACTTATAAACCAGACCTCTACATCACTGATGATAATCAACTCAAGATGCTAGAAGCAAAATTAGAAGCACCTAATCAAATCTTAAAGATATACCTGCCATAATTCATGATATTAGGAAATTTGCTGAGCCCAATAAGGAACAATCAAATCTTGTCATAATGGAAATAAGCACAAAGGACAGAAACAAGCGAATAGAACTCAAATCTGATGTTTCCAAAGTGACACTGGGGCATGTAATTGCTCAATGTGGGGATAAGAATCCTAGAGGGAAAGTTACTTTAGAGCAGTATAAAGAATAGGAAACTGGTCAATAATCAGTAAAAAGACCAGATGTCTAGATATAGAATAATCTAGCACTGCAATTAAATCTGTCCCCCCTGACATATTGAATGATGACTTGGATATTTCTGTTTATTTGTAAACAAAAATGCACCTGATCCTCTCTACCAGTTGTTAATTTTGATGTATGTGAAATTATCTGAGCAAAGGTGAAGGGGATTGACCCCAAAAAAGATCATAAAAAGTTGCTTGGCCATACACTCATCAGTTGATGGAAAAGATCAGAACCACCAAAGGCACAGAAAGATTACTCAAGGTGAGACTTGACAAAGCAAATGTATCTCTGCCTAATAGCGCAATCATGGAATCCTTTCCTGATTTATATATACAATTAACTCATACTCTTTATTTGACAAATTATGCTTCAATTCACTCAGTAAACACTTTTTATTGAAATACTCTGTGTTGGGATTTTTTGCCCATATTCTCAGCCTGCTAGATTACCTGGTATTGCTAGGAGAAAATTCCCTAAGGTGAAGTGAATCAGAAATCAGTTGGCCCAAGTTTCAAAGTAACTACGTTTGGGGGATTTTGGGATATTTGCCTAGTCATATCCATTGAGGATCAATCCAAACAAATGCTTAAGATCTTGTTGGGTGGAGTTGCTGGCAAAATAGGGGCATTTAATAGTTATTAACTATCAGGTGTACCAATTGGGATTGGTCAGGTTTCATCACCAACTGATTGGAAATGAATAGCAAGTTGCAAGGTGAGTGATGCTGCATGCAACTAGTGAATTGATTGGTTGGTGAGTGACCTGCCTTAATGGGTAATAAGTCCCATTACCTAAGCAGGTTGCTAGCCAAATATGGTTGGTTCACTTGGATTGAGAGGAAAATGTTAGGGACACATTTTCCAACTCTTTTCATTTTAGGTCTTGAGGATGTCCAATGATGTAATCCTAGCCAAGATGGGGAAGACCATTGCTGCCAATAAAAGGATGGGTGATTCAATGGCAACAGCTGCCATTTCATTGAAGATGTGTCAACTGAGGGTTATACAGCCAAATTCCCCACTATATATATATTCCCTAGGATTCACTATAATAAAAAACAAGATTATACAGAAGATAAGAGTTATTTAGTTCTAAGTTATCCATTTGGTATATAGTTAAACTATCATCAGCTTCCATTGTGCTGTTCTGTCTCAAGGATATAATTGCTGAGTGTAATAATTGGAAGACTTTTAGAGAAAAGAGTAAAGATATGAGTGGGGATCTAGAGAAGAAGGAGTCATAATTGAGGATAGCTGCTGACTGTGTTTTGGACCAAAGAGACTGTACCCAGAGTATCTTACTAATGATTTGGTGGACAAGAGCAAGGGAACAAATCCCTATGAGTGCTACATCATAAGTATTTAATTGGGAATACTGGCTGAGTGTTAGTCCAAGATATAATTCATACTCAACTACAGATAATAGTCTCCATACTATTATCAATTAATAATTCATTCTACTATACAATGTGACAAAGTTCATGAGGAAACTGAACCTGTGCAGTAAAAAGGTTATTAGGTTGCTTGCTGATAACAACCACTTAGATAAATTTTTACACTTTGAGTGTACATATGTGGACATTGTAGTCATTTGGTAAGAGTACAGGTGATACTTGACCGTGGAGTGAACATTAATATTGTTTTGTCCAATTTGGTGAGATATAAAGAGTTCACTAAATTAGAGCACCAGAAAGAATATGGATTTGCCAGACCAGATAGCACAACTCTTGTGGAGCATACAGTACACTACCACTTTGGTTTAGATGTCAGGTGGTATCAGCTCCTGCCATAGTGTTGAAAAATCAAAATTACCACATAATTATTAAAATGTAAATTCTGAGGAATTATGGTGTAAATTGTGATTTTGAGGAGAAGATCATGGAAATTTTGGGAAAAATTCTGCCCACAGTATATCAGCAGGGAGGAGAAACTCTGCTGACAAAAAATAATTTTTAAATTTAATTTATAATTATGCATCATTCTTATTTAATATATGTAGGTTAAATAAAGAATATGGAAATGACAAAGGAATTTCTAAAAAACAGTGTAATACCATAAAGTATGAAAATGACAAAAACAATTTAGACAAGAACGCAATTAATAGTTAACAAAAGTTTAATGTTAGAAATCACAAAACAATTATATGGAGAAGTTGTCAGCCCATGGAATAAATTGAGATTAGAGCCATAGGTATCGCTGGGGGATTATAATGTCAGCTCACAATGAAATATGAGTGCTACTGGCCAATATGAGCAAGAAACCAATGAAAGTGGAAAAAACATGTAATTGCATTAGCACATTTGATCCTGATGGCCAAAATTAGAGGATTTCATGCTTTAGAACGTTAACAGAAATGGGATGACCAGTGGATGCCGCTAAAAAAGTTAGTGTATTGGTTGATCATGAGCAACTGGATGATCTATTGGAATGACATCAAAATAAAAACTATGACTACTTGAGAAATATTGGGTGATACTTGCCCAATATGACCATGGCCTTAGATGCTCTAAAAAATGTGATACATATGTTAACACTGGGTGATTTGACCAATATAAATGAGACCTGTCCGTTGTTTGAAGTTTTCTGAAGAAGTAGTTAGTGAAGAAATCAGCAAGTTAATTGAGCATGTGCTTCTTTATTTCATTGTTAAGTCCATGGTTGAGTCCAATCCTTATTATGAAGAAAAAGGACTTTTTAAATTGCATGAACAATCAACACCAGTTGAATAATTCATCAAAAAGGATTTATATCTACTGACAAACATTTATAATGTGCTCAATTGCCTAGAGCGGGATCCAAGTATTTCTTAGTGATGGATTTATCCTTGGGATATTGGCAGATAGATTTTCCAAAAGAAGGTTAAGAGAAACCTGCAATAATCACCGCACAAGGATTATAAAAGCTGATGAGAATGCCCCAGGGATTGTGCAATGCGCCAGTGACATTTCAGAGGGCAAGAGACTCTATACTAAGTGATTTAAGGTTGTCTATTATTTTGGTGTACTTAGATGATATCAATTTATTCAGCAGGACCATTACTGATCACCTGGAACACTTGTTGGAAGTGTTAAAACGCCTAATGATGGCAAATCTGAAAATCAAGCTGAGAAAATGTCATTTATTATAAAAAGCTTAAGTATTTGGAGTTTGTGATAAATTCTGGTAGATTGCAGCTGCAACAGCAGAAGATGATGGCTATTAAGCGGATATCAATCTCAAAAAGCATTAAGGATATATAAGTCTTTATTTGGGTGGTTGGCTATGATATTCCAATTTATTAATGATTTTTCTGGAATTACCAAATTATTTTCCACCTATTGTGGATTTAAAAAAGAACTCATATGGTTTCAGAAAGCTCAAGTATCATTTGATAAACCAAGAAAATACCTTATTACTAGACCTGTCTTTAAATACCCAAATTTCAATCAGGAATTTATTATTCAGACTGCTGCCTCATTATAATAATTGCACCAATTTACATCAAGTGGATGAAAATGGGGAAAAGCATATGGTGGCATATGTGAGAAGAACATTGACACCAGTAGAGAGGAACTATACCGTGACAGAGCACAAGTGCCTTGTGGTGACTATGCCTATAAACAATTTTGAGTGTATATACATGGGATACACTTCAAGGTTGTGACTGACCATTTGTCTATATGCTGGGTACAAAACTTTAAAGAAACAGAGGGTTGACTGGCACAATGGGCTCTGAAACTACAAGCCTATGATTTTGAAATTATACACTGAGCAGGGGCATCACATCAGAATGTTGACAGACTAACAGATCACCTGCTGGTCATGTTGTGTACCATCAAGCAGATGAATTATTTAATGGATGATCAGAGGGAATACTGGGGATGAACCTCAAGATATTTAAAGTGCACTTAATAAAATGGTGGAAAATACCGAAATTAAGAATGGACAGCTTTACAAGTTGATTGACAGAAAATGGTACTTATTCTCTAAATTGTCAGAACAAGCGGAAATTATTTAAGCTGCACACAAAGTTGAGGGTCATGGTGGTCTAAGAAAAACTATAAACCATATATGCATTATATTATTGGGAATTGATCAATTATAATGTTTATGGATTATCTGTCCTATTGCGTGGAATATCAACTCCATAAGCTGCATAAGAATGTGATAGGATACTGGCTAGTACACTCTGAATTCTCATGGCACATGGTGTCTATAAACATGATGGGACACTTGAGGATTAGTAATGAGGGGGCAAAGTACATAAAATTTGCAATAGACCATTTGACTAGATGGGTTGACATAAAGGTCTTGAGCAGTTTGATGCTACAAGCACAATGTGATTCATACTGGACCAAGTATTATACAGGAATGGATGCCACAAATTTTATTGAGTGACTAGTGGAATACCTGTGCTTTGCTAACATGTTAGTAGATTATCGGATGATTTTAAATTATTTTAGTTTTTATATTGGGAGATAGCTATCAATAAGTTCAGAAACTATTAAACCCATTAATTATTCCAACCTCCAACCACCTAGTTAAAATCAATTAAGCCTGCCAAATTAACTAACCCATCAAGCACTTACATGAGACTATTAAACCCATCAAATCAATTAAAAAACAAACCACCACTCAACAAAAACCAATTGTTGTACTTAACATCCAAAAACTACCAACTACTTTATCAAACCTATGAAAATATTGAATAAAATGAATATGAATTCTCAGCCAAAATGCTATCTAAAAAATTATTCGATGCGGGTCGATCTTAGGACAAATATACCAAACCGAGAATTTTTCTAGCCAGTATAGGTTCGAACTCAAACCTGCACTTAGGATGGGAGCAGTTTTACCTGCTGGGTTAACCACCCTGCCAAAGTGCTAATTACTATTAAAAACACTAGCGGAGTTACCCGTGCTTCGCTACGGTGTCTATAGAATTTCAGGTGATTTGAATTGATTAATTTAGATTTTATATATAGTTAAGCAATAACTACTCGGCCAAATCTAATTGCTCAATCGAAGCAACCAAAACCATCAACCACTCAGCTAAATCTAACTGAACTTATCAAATCAGCCAATAACCAATTTCCCCCAAAGCTAAACTGTATCCTATCGATTCGACCAAAAACCATCAACCCACTCGGCCAAATAAAATAAACCTTTCAAATCAATCAGATTCTAAATTATTTTAGTTTTTATATTGGTAGATAGCTATCAATAAGTTCAGAAACCATTAAACCTATTAAAAATTCCAACCTACAACCACTTAGCCAAAATCAATTAAGCCTGCCAAATTAAATAAACCATCAATCACTTACATGAAACTATTGAGCTTATCGAATCAACCAAAAAATAAACCACTACTCAGCAAAAACCAATTATTGAACTTACAAAACAGCCAAAAACTAACCACTTATTAAAACCTATGAAAAAATTGAAGTAAATGGATATGAAAATACCCAGCCAAATTGCTATATAATTACCAATAGAAATATATGTTCTAGATCTTATGTAGAACTGATATAAATATATATGATTATATTAAATAATTGTATATTAGCATTCCGTTCCCAAACTTTATAGAATATATAGATATTCGCCAATTCTTACCAACTCACCCAAATAGATTGAGCCTATCATACTCGATAGATTCAGATTCGATAAGATTCACCAATTCTCACCCAAATAGATTGAACCTATCAGATTTGAAGGTTTCAGATGTCAGTCAGTTAGTGAGTACGTCAGTGAATGTGTTTTATTAAGATGTCTGGATTGGGTCCAAATGTAAACTATAAGCAACTTAGAATATACAGTGCTGAGTATATCTCTATATTATTTCTCAAGGGTGTTTTTTTGTCGGTGTGAAATATCTCCCTTAATACTGTATCAAAATTAATGTTTGATATGCCATTTTGAAGATTATTTTTCCCTCTAATGATAAAAAATAAGTAAATTATTATTTTCTTAGTAAAATAAAAAGTTTTATATGTAACAAGTGAAACCTCTATATGTTTTCGATGGTATTCGCTATATTGTTACGGCTGAGCAGTTTGGTATTCATTTGATTTGATATTTTAAATGGTTTTGTTAATTGGTTAGTAGTCATTTAGCTAATTAGCAAGTTAGTTAATCAAAACTGAATCGAAAACAAATGATTTTACAAATACCTCCTCAAGCATAATTAGCTCAGCTTTTGGCTCTAACTTAAATTTTATATAGGTTGGTTGTTCGAATCCTGTCACAATCACTTTTATTTAATTACTTTTTATCATTTAAACTATTTATATAGTTATCCTAAAATTTTATTTACAAAAGAATCAGCATATTAATTTGTTTGTATAGATGCATTATCTCGAGCAAATAACCAAAAATCACCAAACTTGGTACAAGTATTCTATAAAGTTTGGGAACGGAATGCTAATATGTAATTATTTAATATAATATAAAATTAAATATCAGTTCTATATAAGATCTAGAACATATATTTCTATTGGTAATTATATAGCAATTTGGCTGGGTATTTTCATATTCATTTGATTCTATTTTTTCATAGGTTTTGATAAGGGGTTGGTAATTTTTGGTTATTTTGTAAGTTCAATAATTGGTTTTTATTGAGTGGTGGTTTATTTTTTAGCTTATTCGATAGGCTCAATAGTTTCAGGTAAGTGATTGATATTTAGTTAATTTGGTAGGCTTAATATATTTTAGCTAAGTGGTTGGAGGTTGGAATTTTTAATAGGTTTAATGGTTTCTGAACTTATTGATAGCTATCTACCAATATAAAGGCTAAAATAAGTTAGAATCTGATTGATTTGATAGGCTTATTTTATTTGGCCGAGTGGTTGATGGTTTTTGGTCGAATCGATAGGATACAGTTTAGCTTTGGGGGAAATTGGTTATTGGCTGATTTGATAAGTTCAGTTAGTTTTAGCTGAGTGGTTAATAGTTTTGGTTGCTTTGATTGAGCAATTAGAATTGCCCGAATAGAAATTGCTTAACTATATAAAATCTAAACTAATCAATTCGAATCACTTGAAATTCTATAGACACCTTAGCGAAGCACGGGCAACTCCGCTATCCTATTACCTGAAAGGATGCGAAGTATTCGCATGGGTCACCTAGTCTATATATATATATATATATATTTCCCATGTTTTAATAGTTATTCTGCTATTCAGGGCGGAGACAAATCCAACAAAGCAAAGATCATAAAAATCGGTCCAGCCGTTCTTGAGTTATAAATGGTGTAACTAACCCGACTTTGTTTTATATATATATAGATATATGTTTTTAGTATTATATAGTATTATTATTAAAATTTATATGGTTTTATTAAAAAAGGTATACTATGACCCCAAAACTTTTAAAGTAGTTGCGCCAAGTTTGGTGATTTTTGGTTGTTTGCTCAAGATAATCATCTGATATAAATAAATAAACAAGATGATACTTTTGTTAAGAAAAGTTTAGGTTGATTCTTGATACCTAGTTTAACACAGATTTGTTTGTGGGCTTAAAGTTTACCTGATGAGCATAATCTTTCTTTTTATATTTGTAGATGGTTATTGATAATATTAAAAAAAATCAAATTATATTGAATCTATATAAAATTACCAACCATTCAGCCATACCCAATTAAACCTATTGAATTAACAAAACCATTAAACCATTTAGCTAAAACCATTAGATACCAAATCAACCAATCACCAACAACTTTGTAAACTAAAACTGATTGTATCAAACCAACCAAAATCACTAACCACTTACCAAAACCATTTAACTTATTAAATCAACTAATCACTAACTGCTTTATCAAAAACCATTGAACTTAGCAATCAATCCAAAACCAACAACACTTGCCAAAACCATTTAAATTATTGAATCAACCAAATATCAAAATTCTCAGCTGTAACAATGTACCTATTTCCATAAAACATATAAAATTTTCACTTGTTACATACAAGACTTTTATTTTAGTATAAAAATTAAAAACCTGGCTTTGAGGTGCACACTGACCCCTCCTGTCCACCTATATTTAAATTTTCAAATCTATACATGCTTTAGTTTTGGTTGGGCATTGTGCACACACATATACATACTTGCTTTTTTATTATTAACTAGTGGAATATCTATGCTTTGCTACAGTTTATAAATTATCAGATGATTCAAAGTTATTTTAGTTTTTTATATTGGTAGATAGCTATCAATAAGTTCAGAAACCATTAAACCTATTAAATATTCCAACCTCCAACCACTTAGCCAAAATTAATTAAGCTTGCTGTCAGGATTCAAGATAAAGAACGGTTTGAATTCCCACTTCCATAGAGCTGTAATGAATTGCCTCTCAAACCTATTCAAATGGAGATGACTTCAGGATTTTCATCCCCAATTTCTGAGTCACATGGGATGTAGTTTCCACCAATATGTTCATGTGGGTGGCAAAATACATTGATGGTGCCCAACAGCTGGTCAATCAGGAAGGCCATAAAAGATCCTGAATGGATGGAGCCACAAAGATCCTTGAGGCACCATGTCCCCATGCACCCTATAAATATTGACACCTTTTATCCTAATAAAATATTTGGTATTCTATCCATTCTTCCATTTCCTTTCCAACCCATTTTAAAAATTTTAAGCTCCAAGCCACCTTTGGACCTTGGCAACAGTCTAAAGAACTGTACCACCAACAAATGTGGTGCTCACTACAGGGGGCTCTGAGCTGTCATAAGTGAAAATGTCTATCACAAACAATGGAGAATACTAGCAGCCCTGAAGACCAATCTGCTAGTCAGTTGAGAAGTGTTGCTTAATGTGTTAGTACCTTGAGATATGAAATACTGCCCTCACAGCCTGAGAGATTTGAATTCTGGGCCACATTCCAGTTCTCCCTGCCCTCTATTGATGGAAGTCAGTACCAACTTCAGTATAAAAACCTTAATGATGTTGACTAACAATTAATAAATGGCATCTACTCTGTGGGTGCTCTCTCCAGCTGTTCCCATGCCTCTTCTGTTCCTCTACCATGCGGGACTTTTATGACTCAGCCCAGCTGCCAGCAGGAGAACTTTCCTGGGTTCCAAAAACTACCTTCACAACTTCGTTTACCTAGCTATTCATCACCTAATCCAACTAGTTGGGTTGCACCATCAAGAAGTCTCCTGACAACTGGGCTCATCCAGGCCTTGCACTCTCACATCATCAATTTCTATAGTGCAGCCTCTTTCATTGTTCATAACAACTGCAAGGCCACTAATGACAAATGAAAGTTGATCAACGAGGTCTGAGATCAAATTGTGGTGTTAGATAACAGGATCTTTGGCTATCTTGAGGACTAGCTGCATCAGAACGTCCAACTTCTTGAGGCAACTTGGAATCAGCGCCTCCTCCAAGTCAAAGATCTAGTATGGGTCCTACAAAAACTCTATTGGGAGCTGGCCTCTTGTGACTACCCCTCCAGGAGTGAAGGTCCTGAAGGACCAGAGGGTCCCCATGGGGCGTGGACCTCCCAGGCCCCAGGTCCCTCAGCTCCCACCCCTCATGGCCCTGAAGACCCATGGCGGAAGGATGTGATAACAGCATTGGCTGCCCTATGCAATCAAATTCAGAATGTAACTCAGGGATGCAAACTCCAAGTGGATGGAGTCCCCTTGACCTTAGGGTCTCCAATAAAGCACTGTTGGACAAAAAAGGAGAACCTCAGTGCCTTCACCAAACTTACTGATATACGCATCTATCAGCTCAAACAAACTTGTTGAAAGTTTGAAACCCGTTTGACTACCCTTGAGAGCCAGCTTCACCTTTAGGAAGACAACATTCAAGCCCTAAAGGAGCTAGTCATGGATAAGGCTTCCATGTCTACCTCAACCAAAATTGGGATGACATCTAAGAGGACCTTGAGAACCTATGGCGACGTCTAGACCATCAGGCCCCGCAACTATGTGGAAACTGAGATATCAGAGCCAGCGCCCAAACTTGGTGTTAACAGCCTTTATACTCCTCTTGTAACTAACTTTAAATCCAGTTTTAAAGAAAGGTTCACCCCAGCCAGGAGTAGCATTGCCTCTTTTCTGTACACATATGTGAGCTCCATGGAGGAGGCCACTGACCAGCAGAAAGTAAAGCATATCCACTCCTGCCTAGATAGCACTGCCTGGAAGATCATGACCCCCATTTGAAGGAGTGCAACACCTGGGAACATGTTGTACATCCTTAATCCAAGATTTTGGCAGCAACCAAACCCTGGCCAACTAAAAACAGGCGTTCATGGGTATCCAACCGAATAAAGGAGAAAGCCTCATGAAGTTTTCCAGCCGTTTTTATGCCCAAGCACAACCCTTAGTCACTACAAATCATATCACCCTGGATGATGCTTTTACCGCTGTCATTTGACATTAGAGGAATTCCTGAGATTTCAGATACAATTCTTCATATCAAGAGGATTTGTGCTGAAGTTAGATCGATTATTTGCATATCAAATCATGATTGCAATGAGTTTTGTTCAGTTAATCGCTTAAATTACCCTAATTTCAATGATATTGAGTCGATTAATCGCACCAAAACGAATTTACAATGAGACTGAGATGATTCCCACTGCTTTCAAAATCACATGCAAGGCGCAATCCCATAAGCTCAAAAGAATTATAGTGCTCCATTCAAATAATCAATTAAGCTTAGGAAAGTCCAGGAAGTTGGATGGGATATAAAACTAGACTATTCAGATGGTTAGTCTTTGCGGTCAATAAAATATTATCATATGCTAAACCCTTTAAGTACATATTTTCATTATAACAGTTCCATATACCATATAGTAAACAAGCTATACAGTCTAACCAATTATTCCATAAAACCTATAACCATGGGTGCAGAAACACCTATACCTGAACAAATCCCTCTTCCATTACTTCCACGTCCAAACATAGCTGGTGTACTGGCTTTAACAGGAATGGGAGTGGTTGAAGCAATCCTTCCTTCTTTAGGGCTAAACCGCCCAATTGCCCTTGCCATTCTCTATATGGTACGCACTGCCCCTTTGTTATACTGGACCTTTAGCTCAGGGTTAGCAGGTTCACGGCTTGCTACCACAAACTGGGATAAAGTAGTACCAGTCCCTGACAATTTGACCGCCAAGTTTTACAAAGTATATCCTGCCGCGTTTTTATTACTGGGAGCTTTATCACTTGCTTTATTGATGAAAGGTTACCAGACATTGGCACGGATGTTTTTCTCAATAAAACAAGATGATACGACTTATAAAGAAGCAATAGGACCAAGTCAAGTTCAAACAGTGACTGTGGCTAACCATGCGCCCATGAACTATCCTATGGTTCCATTGCCTGAAAAATTAACATTAGCTGATGTGAAAGGAGGACTTACATTGTTGGGGGCGCATTTTAAAGCATATCCTGAGAACTACCCAGATGATGCACGGAAGGTAATGGCGGTGGGTTCTCAGCTCTCTGGAGATGCTTTGGGTTGGTTTACCAAAGCTTTGGAAGAAAATGAGAATTTGTGCATGAATTATGAAGAGTTTAAAAGCCAGTTGCTGAATGCAGCAACTCCTGCTAGTACCAGATTACAGTCACGCATTGCCTTGATGAACCTTCGGCAGGAAGGTCAAACTGTTGAGAGATATAAGCAGAAGTTTCTGGAGATCTTCCAGAAGACTGAATTAGATGATGAAATGGGAGCACTTTACTTCAGACAAGGGTTAGAAAGTCATATGTCAGATTTGATAAGACACCACCCCATCACACTGCCTTTAAAAGAATTGCTTGGAATCACTGCAAATCTGGTTATGGGTAGAACTCCCATGTGGCAAGAGTCTTCTTACAAAAAGCAAATTACCAACATGAGCCATGAAGAATATCAACGTCATCACAAGGAAGGATTGTGCTATTCTTGCCATAATCCTGGTCATTTAGCTTACCAATGTCCAAAGAAAGGTAAAGCTTCATCAGTTGCCTTTGCAATAAAAAATGAAACTCAATCTTACCCTGTTTTGCCTATACGTTTGATAATGGGAGATACTATATTCCATACTGAGGCTTTACTGGATAGTGGGGCCTCCAGGAACTTTATATCAGAGGAAATGGTAAAAAAGTTGGGAGTTCCAACTGGGACTAGAACACTGACCATAACCCTGGGAAATGGGGAGCAGTCCATTGCCTACTGTTGTGCACATCCTATAAGTCTATTAGTCAGTTCCCTGAAAATTGAGATTGAATTTTGGATTCTAAAGAGTACTCCCCAGCCTGTAATCCTTGGCTTTCCATGGTTAGGCCAGATGGAACTCCAACATGACTATGGCAGAAACACTGTCACAGTCAAAGTGAATGGAAAGAGAGAAGAATGGGCGTTGAGTAAAGGTATGTTTTCAGGGTTGTATGCTGCGGAATCTCCCAGGGTTCTATTGGAGGCATGTAAAGGAATGATTCCAGCATACCTTAAAGCATGGTCTGAAGTGTTTAGCGAAGAAGAGGCAAAGATTCTGCCATCCCATAGCCTTTTTGACCATTCAATAGACTTGGTAGAAGGGAAGCAGCCTACTCATGGACCAATATATAGCTGCAACCAACGGGAACAGGTGGCATTACGCGAGTACTTGGATACTATGTTGGGAAAAGGTTTCATTTGAGTGTCTCAGTCTCCATGTTCATCTCCACTTTTATTTGTAAGCAAGAAAGATGGAGGTTTGCGACCCTGCATAAATTATCAAAAGTTGAATGATATCACCATAAAGAACAGATACCCTTTACCTGATGCTGACTACTTGAGCGATCAGTTTTCTGGGGCTACTATCTTTTCAAAGGTGGATCTGAGGGATGCATTTAACCAGATCAGGATTAAGGAAGGTGATGAATGGAAAACGGCTTTCAAGACGCGGTTTGGGTTGTTTGAGTATCTTGTCATGCCGTTTGGCCTTTGCAACGCACCAAGTACATTTCAACAAATGATCAATACAGTTTTGGGTGGGTACATGGACCAGTTCTGCGTGGCTTACCTGGACGATATTTTGGTGTATAGCAAGTCTCAAGAGGAACACCTTTGACATCTGCAATTGATCTTTAAGAAATTCCAGGAGTATAACCTTCATGTCAAGCTTTCAAAGTGTGAGTTTGCTCAGGAAAAAGTTGAATTTCTTGGTTATGTTGTGGGAAGGAGTGGGTTTACCATGGCATCTAGCAAAGTAGATGCTATCACATCTTGGCCTACACCTAATAGCTGGAAGGAAGTTTGCAGTTTCTTGGGTTTGGCAAACTTTTGTAGGGATTTTATCAAAGGCTTTTCTTCTATTGCATTACCCATGACATGGCTCACATCAGATGGTGTTCCATATAAATGGTCCCAAGCGGCGGAAAAATCTTTTGCTGACTTAAAGTCTGCCTTTGTTTCTGCACCAGTGTTGTTCATGCCCAACTATGATAAGCCCTTCATGGTTGAGACTGACGCTTCTGGATATGCACTTGGGGGGGTTTATTGCAGGAGGGGGATGATAATAGGCTTCATCCCATAGCCTACTATTCCAAAAAGTTTATCCCCACTGAATGTAACTGCCCTATCTATGACAAAGAGATGCTGGCAATTGTTCAGACCCTTAAGCATTGGCGACGGTACTTGTGTGGGGCAAAACACCCTGTGAAGATCATGACTGACCATAAGAACCTGACATAATTCTTTACTCAGCGCCAGCTAAATCAGCGGCAATCTAGATGGGCCCTTACCCTTGCTGATCATGATCTGGAAATTGATACAAGCCTGGGAAGGTTAATGTGGTCCCAGATTTTCTAAGTCGTCGCCCTGACTTAATGCCTGCAGAAGGGGAGATCACAGAATATAACACACAGGTTTTGCTAAAATCACGGAACCCAGTGGATCAGCTCTCTCACATGATTTTGGTGGGGTGGGAAGATAATATTTTGAAAGCCCAGAAAGAAGATGCGTTTTGTCAAAATAGAAGGCTGACCTGAGTCAGGATTTGAATAGTGGATGGTACCTCAAGGAATAATCTCTGAAAGGATGTTTGGTCTGTTGGAAGAAATGCCTTTATGTGCCTAAAGGGTCCCAACGAATGGAAATATTATGTGAATACCATGACTCAGGAATGACTGGACATCCTGGATGAAATAAGATGGTAACTCTCATCCAGAGAACTTACCGCTGGCCTGGGCTGGTTAGAGATGTTAGTAAGTACATGGCTGGATGTGAGATTTGTGGGCGTATTAAGGCTAGGAGGGGCCATCCTGAAGGTCAGTTGGAACCGTTGGAGTTTTCTCATAAGCCTTGGGAATCAGTTACCCTAGATTTCATCGTTGAGCTACCCCATTCTCAGGGGTATAATTCAGCTTTAGTGGTAGTTGACCTTTTCACAAAAATGGCTCACTTCATTCCTACAACCACCAATGTCACAGCCAAAGAGACAGCCCAGCTATTTATAAAGAAGGTTTTTTTATATCATGGAATACCCAAGGAGGTTATCTCTGACAGAGGCCCACAGTTCACTTCTCGCTTTTGGAAGCAGGTTATGTCAGATCTTGGAATTAAGAGATGCCTGTCTACTTCATATCATCCCCAAACAGATGGACAAACTGAGCGGGTCAATCAGGTGCTGGAGCAGTACTTGAGATGTTACGTGAATGCTGAGCAGGATAATTGGGTTGAGCTGTTACCAATGGCTCAGTTTTGTTACAACAACATGGACCATGCCTCCATTGGAATGTCACCTTTTAAGGCTAACTATGGCTATGACGTGAGTTGGGAACCACTGCCAACTACTGAAGTGAACAATCCATCAGGAAGAGAATTTCTGAAAGATATTCATCAGACCCATGCATTATTTGAATTTATTGTGGGAAGGCCGACCATGGGATGGACACTTCCAAATTTGACCTGAAAGAAACAAAACTTAGTAACAGGGAAGGCACCCCAGAGAAGCGATGCTATCTCTTGTTGCCAGCGGGAACGCCACTTATGGGGAGGGGGAGGGAACGTGTGAAGAGGCCATAGCCACAATTGAACGCATGCGTAGGAAAGGGTCTGATTTGATGAACCAAACTGGGAACCAGGAGGAGACCAGCTGTCAGCGACGCGGTGGGAGGTATCCAAACATCCACGCCTGAAAGTGGTCCACCAAATGAGACCGGAATCTGTGGACAGCTTCTGGGAGGGTGGGGGTGGAGCCTGCGATGGCATCCAAGACAATCGTGTGGATAGTCCACATGGCGATTGCAACCACCAGAGCATGGAGGGAGGGTGGAAGGGGGAGGCCATTGATAAAGCAAACATATCTCTTGACAGACTGAAGGGATGTGTTTGATCCTGGCCAAGCAGACGTTGAACTTCACGCCATATCACTTTAGAGGTAGGACACTTCTCCAGGCGGTGAAAAGCGTTCCATACTGGCCACACACGACGCAGGATGAGTGTAAAGCGTTAGAGCGCTCAGCTGTATGGTACACCCGCCTCAGGCAGCGCCACACATGGGAACAGATTTGAGGCTGCAACAGAGAATGGTGTGCGTATTTCCAGATAGTCTTTTGGGTCTCAATGGAGTAGGGGATGTCCATCATGTCCAGGTAGTCTACCCTGGATAGGACATGGGGCCGTGTGGGGATCACGCCATCTTGGATGGGAGCCCCTGTACCTCTTGTGTGAACTGAGGAGAGGGGCGGCCTCTTTGGGTTGTATGTCCGCAAATATGAATTCTCCACTCTGCGCTCCGCATGGAGAGTAGGATTCATTTGTAGTGGGTTTTTGTCCCTTGAGGACCTGTGGCTGGTGGGTGTGAAGCCAGGTATTTCATCAAGGATTGAGGGTTCAATGGATTGTTAAGGCCCAAGGCGCGGGAGAAGTTGGAGTGGGCCGCGCGGGACCAGTGTTGGGAGGGGAGCGTAGGGGCAGTGACGGCCGCAATCCAGGTGCCCAGGATCTTGGCAGCATGGGCTTTGAAGTCAAGCAAGCCCATGTCACCATGATGATGAGGGCCAAACATGACCTCTAGCTGTACTGGTGGTGGGCGGCCTTACCAAAGCCATTCTTGCAGCAGGGCATACAAGGATTTGAAAAAGCTTGGGGATAAGGGGATGGCGTGGACTCCAATCCAGACTTTGGAGAGGAGCATAGAGTTGGCTAAAACAACCCTGCCAGTAAGGGAAGTAGGGTGGGCTCTGAGGGAGGCGATGCGCTTCGTCACGTTGTCTAGAATACAATTTTCCATTACTGCTGATGCGTACCCGCCGGCCTCCACCCACATGCCCAGATGGCAGGCCTGCCCTATGGTAGGGCGTGGCACGAAGGGGAGCACCAGTGGGGTGGTGTGGGGTGAGCTGGGAGGGCGAGCACGTGTGCGAGCAGATGGGCTGGGCTGGGCACTGGCCGCTGGGGCCCAGCAGGTTTGATACTGACCAAGGAGGATGATTTTGGTTTTGGAAGCGTTCAGTGCAGCATTACTTACCCGGGAATACTCCTGGATGAGAGCTTCAAGTGCGCGTGCATCTTTATTATTAGACATCCCAACCACACAGTCATCTGCAAACGCCATCATCTTGACTGGGGCTTGGCCTGGCACATGGACCCCAGTGAGTTGGGCATTCACGTTTCAAAGTAGTGGGTTAAGGCTGAAGTTGTATAAGAGTGGGCTAAGGGGGTCCCCTTGTCGCAAGCCCCTTTGAGGGCGGACTACTTCCGTTAGGAAGCCAGGGCCACGCACTGCCATTGTTGCAGATTCTGTGAGCAGCATTACCCAGTTGATGAAGCGAGGGGGTAAGCGGAATTGATGGAGGCAGGACCTGAGGTATTCCCACTTTACTCTATCATAGGTCTTCTGTTGGTCCAAGAATACAAGTGCCCCAGAGGCTGTGGACTGGCATGCATTAGCCACAGAGTGCACGTTGTCCCAAATTGACCTTCTGGGTATGAAACTGAATTGTTCTGGGGAGATGGTGGCAGATGCTACAATCCCTAAACGGTTAGCCATGATTTTTGTTAAAATTTTTGTATCCATGTTAGTTAAAGAAATGGGGTGCCAGTTGGCTAAGTCTAGCTTGTCCCCTTTCTTGAAGAGTGTGATGGTGAAGGCCTCTTGTCCTCCTGGTAGGAGGCGCGTTTCCAGAAGGCTCTGGTTAAGTGAGGCAAGCAGCAGTGGGGATATATATTTGAAGCACTTTTTTATAAAATTCATATGGAATGCCATCTGGGCCTGGGCATTTCTGATTTGGTGCACCGCGGATGGCTGTCCATAGTTCATTCAGAGTAATCAAATTCATTATTTCCGGGTATCAGGAAATGGTGCAGATGTGGGTTTGGTCAAAAAATTCTGCCACTTTGGCTGGCTGAATTGGATTGGATTGGTATAACTTGGAGTAATACTTTTGTATTTTGATTGCCACTTCAGCTGGCGTATCCGTGATGGAATCATCCAATCTTCATACCTGTGTGCAGGCCACGCTCTGGCATGGTGTGAAATTTTTTTAAAAAAATATGCAGTGCACTTGTCACCCTCTGTAATGCATTTGGCCCTGTACTGAACACAAACCCAATGTTTGTGTTGCCTTTTGAGCGTGTTGAAGTGGGCGGCTGCCTCCTCCCACTTCTGGCCCCATGCAGGGCTGTATCCTGTAGCTGGGATGTTGGACTCCAGGTGTGCCAACTCTTCTAGAGTGCACGAAATGACAGCTGATGTGGCTCATGAGCGTTGGGAGGAGAGGTGGCGAGAGTGGCAGATGGTATCCTCTTTGAAGGCTGCCCATGTGGAGATGGGGTCCATGAAAAACGGTATAACAAACTCTTTTGCCAAAGTTGCTGATTCCACCCTCATGGAAAATCCTGGCGATGTGAGCTCGGGGGGGGCGGATTTTGTACCAATGTGGGGCTTTAGCAGCTGTGACAGGTAGGTGGTAGGTTATCGAGACCAGTCAATGGTTGGAGAATTCCATTTTTTTGTTTTAAAGTGGGAAATGTGGGGTTGGAATTTTGCTTGCGTAAGGATAAGGTCAATGCGGGACATGGACCTTAATTGGACGTTGTGGACATGGGGATGTGTCATGTTCTCGAGCAGGAGGGCTTGCCATGGCAGCGCATCCATTAACCCAAGGGTGGCCTTTAGAACGCGAAGTTCTACGTGACCCTGTGGGGCGTGGGAGGAGGAAGGCCAACGGTCCGTTGGTGTGTTTAGCCAACAGTTCATGTCACTGACTACAAAAGGGTCTGGGGGTAACAGGAGGGATTTGACCGATGACAAAAATTCCTGACACTCTTGTGCACAGGTTGGCCATAGATGTTGACAATAGCATGTGCCACATCGGCCCATGAGAAAGTGACAATGAGGACTCAGACATTGAGGAAGGATTCTGACAATAAAAATTTGAAAAAATTGTTTTTATGAACCAGCACCCCACAGTGCTCTGATCAAAAGGATAGGGATGGGAGGAGCATGGTTTTCTAAGCATCCTCAGAACCTTGCAGACAGTGGGACTCCTGGATGGCCAGGATATCCACGGGTAAATTTTTTGTAAAAACTCAGTTTCCTAGCCCGGGACAGGGAGGCCTTGAGTCCGGCGATGTTCAAAGTCCCTAAAGTGAAGGTTTCCCCCATCGCACCTTAGGTGCAAGGGGTGGGCCCCTGGGCCCACTAGCCTCCTCTAGATCCCCACAGGCTTTCATGGCAGTGCGGGTGTTTGCAGCAACGCTATCAGTAGTTTTTGTTGAATTTAGCAGAAAGGTTCACGTTGGCTTTTGCCTTTGCTTTTGTTTCCCCAATGTGAACAAATTTTTTGTGGTTCAGATGAGTTCAGTGCACCAACAATTGGGTCAAAAAAAATTTTTTTCAGGTAGTTTGGACCCCAAGTCAGTTTCAACCAGAGCTTGGTTGTAAAGATTGGGTGAGATTGAGTCACCCATCAGATCCTCAGATTGGGTGGCCCAATTGGCATGGGCTTCCAATCTGATTGGTTGATGGATTCCCAAGTTGCTTCCGCTGCAAAGGTTTTGATGTCCTCCTGGCATTGGGAGTATGGGATAGCAGTGGTGACTTTGGCCGCTTCCTTGGCTGCGGCCCTGTGGGCCTGCTTGGCCTTCTTCCGCTCTTGCAGGGAAATAGGTTTTACCAGTAGGTAGCAGCCTTGTGCTCCCCACGGGAAAGCCTCTTTGGTGCTTGCGGTTGGTTCATAGTGCGCCTCTCCGCTGGCCATGGCCGCCAAGGGGTGCTCTTGGAATGTGATGCCCTCCTTGGTGGGGCATGCGTGTGCCTTATGGCTGAAAGCATCACAGTAGGTGCAGATGGGGGGTGCACTGTCCATGGTTACCCAGAAAGGGTGGGTGGTATGCCCTTCAATATTGATATATGTGGAGTGCGGGATCTGGGTTAGGTCCTTCATGATCTCCTCAGTTAGGGTCAAAACTGCGATGGCTTTGCTGGTGCACAGGTGTGGCATCAGCGTAAAGCGTTGCATCTTGAAATATTGTATTACGCCATAAACGGTGAGACCATATTTCAGGTGCTGCTCCAAAATGGCACGTTTTACCGTATTAGGCAAAAAGTCAAATGTGAGGAAAATTTGGTTGGATTTTGTCCATCTGGTGCATTTGGTTTTGACGACCCATTGCCCTTCCGGGAGGTCAATCACTACACGCATCGCAGCAGCTTCATCTGCTGCCTCCTTGTTTTTGAAACTGAGGTCCAGCCAACTGCATGACATGGAGTGAGGTGTGACATACACCACAGTCAGAAAAAAGTGTGCACATCCCCACAAACTTTTTCCCATAAAGCTGTTTGTTGGATGTCCAGAAACACACAGACTCCATATTCCAACGACGAGAGTGGTTGGGTTTGTGGCGTGTTGATGTACTGGTTGCATCGCGCTTGCCAAGTGAGGATTTCTGGGGAAATAGTGACCTCCAGTTTTTTTATTTTTTTCTATTCCACCAGTTTCTCCGGGGCGTTTTCAAACGTTTGAGGCCGCGGGCCTACCACCTGCTCCTCTTACCTTACTTGCCCAACTGCTCCCTGACATGGGCGCAGACTAATCTCCTCTGTGAGATTATCAAACTAGAATCAGACTTGAATTGAATAAGTTGCAAAAGTGATTGCAACGAGAGAGAAAAGTTCAGACCCATGCATTATGTCAAGAAAATTTAACTCAAGCAGTGCAGACCTACAAGAATTTTGCAGATAAAAAAGAGTGCCCAGGAAGATGTTGGAAGTTGGGAGTAAAGTTTATTTAAATTCTTGCAATGTTCCATTGGATGTACCATGCTGGAGATTAGCCCATCAGCATGTAGGACCATATAAGATAAAGGAGGTCATTGGGAAGGTTGCCTACAGAGTTGCTCTACCTGAAGAATGGAAAATTCATGATGTCTTTCATCAATCACTCTTGTACAATAAGGATGGTAGTTCATTACCTCATCAGAAATTTAAAAGCGCTGCCCCCTCTAATTGATAGTACATATCCAGAGTATGAGGTAGAGGCTATAATTGGAAGACATAAGCATTGTGGGACAATGCAATTCCTGGTCAAGTGGGCTGGATATCCTGCAGAAGAGAGCACTTGGGAGCCTGAGGAGAATTTAAAGAATGCAGGCAATCTGTTAAAGAAATGGAAGAAGAACGCCTCGCAGTTAGCTTCAACCCTGGTGGGGGATGATGTCAGGGTAAAGCCTGACATTAGAGGAATTCCTGAGATTTCAGATACAATTCTTCATATCAAGAGGATTTGTGCTGAAGTTAGATCGATTATTTGCATATCAAATCATGATTGCAATGAGTTTTGTTCAGTTAATCGCTTAAATTACCCTAATTCTAATGATATTGAGTCGATTAATCGCACCAAAACGAATTTACAATGAGACTGAGATGATTCCCACTGCTTTCAAAATCACATGCAAGGCGCAATCCCATAAGCTCAAAAGAATTATAGTGCTCCATTCAAATAATCAATTAAGCTTAGGAAAGTCCAGGAAGTTGGATGGGATATAAAACTAGACTATTCAGATGGTTAGTCTTTGGGTCAATAAAATATTATCATATGCTAAACCCTTTAAGTACATATTTTCATTATAACAGTTCCATATGCCGTATAGTAAACAAGATATACAGTCTAACCAATTATTCCATAAAACCTATAACCATGGGTGCAGAAAAACCTATACCTGAACAAATCCCTTTCATTACTTCCACGTCCAAACATAGCTGGTGCACTGGCTTCAACAGGAATGGGAGTGGTTGAAGCAATCCTTCATTTAGGCTAAACCGCCCAATTGCCCTTGCCATTCTCTATATGGTATGCACTACCAATTTGTTATACTGGACCTTTAGCTCAGGGTTAGAAGGTTCACAGCTTGCTACCATAAACTGGGATAAAGTAGTACCAGTCCCTGACACCTACCCTGAGGTTCAAATGCATATAATTGGGCAGAAAAATGGGTTTACCTGTAACTGGGAGATCAAGGAAGCACTTAACAAGATTTTGCATTGATTCTACACTTTAAGGATACATTTCCAGGTCCCTCTAATTATCCTAGAGTCCATGTGGTCGAAAACCAGAAAATTCTTAACCTCAATGCACTTACTGTAATGGTTTCAGACACAGTACCAAGACATGCTGGAAACGACTTGTCAAGGAGGCGAAAAAGGCTGTCAGCATGAAGGGCGAGGTGCTCCATGCTGACATCCCTACCCAGTCTCAGGAATCCTCCATAAACTTGAATGAATCTGGATCAATCATACCTGGAGAAGAAGTTTTGGTATCCAATAATAATAAAGAAATTATAACTGCTTACTCTTCCTCCAATGACTCTTCCATGTTCCTCATGTGCCGCCCCAGTTTGGAAGTCTGGTTACCTGGGTCACAGTTCAAGTTCATAACATCCAGTCCTTGCCATAGTCAACGGTGGCTCCCCTGTGAACGTCATATAATCCAAGTTAATGAAGCGTGTCAATATCACTCCAGATTTGCCACACTATATGGAGTATAGCACAGCTGACCCACAATTTACCCAATATAAAGGGGCTTATTCCTCTACACCGTTATGGTTTGGAAAGCTTGCTGTAAACGCCCCCACTGTCGCACTAGATAATTCTAGCTATGACCTGCTCCTCAGGACTCAGTTTCTTTAAGAATATTTAGCAGTACTCCATTATGATGGCAGCTTTCTATCCCTACTAGGGCATCAAGTACCTCTCATCTTTGAAACTTCTCATGATTCTAAGACAGAGATCAAAGCTCAAGCCTGTTTAATGGAGAGTGAAGGGTGAATCAATTGGCTCATACATCACATTAGTGTCTCCCAAGTCTGATTTCCACCTCCTGTAGTTGATGGGCAAGAGGGCATGCCAAACTACCTACCTAGGGTGACTACAATACTTCCAAAATCCCAAGTCATTTCTGACATCTGGGTCCATGTCAACATCCCCTCAGGATACCTATTGGAAATCTGAGGCCTAGACAACCCATCAAAAAAAGGTGCTAACCTGACCGGGGATCCATGATCCAGCATATGCCAGATCTATATCAGTGTTGTTGGACAACCTTACTAACAAACCCAAAATGGTAGATCCAAACAGTCCCACCACCTATGTCCACCTTTGTTGTGAATTTGATATGACTGGACAATAAGCCTGAGGTCATCATGGCGAAATTAATAGAATCCATTGGAATCAAACTGGTAATGGTAATTTAAGCGCTTCTTAATAAGGCAATGCCGACATTCAATGAATACAAATGAAATCGCCTACAATTAGGGCAATAGCGAATTAGAACGTAACTGGTTGGAATGAGGGGAACAGTGGAATCAAATAGTCCAAAGCTATGAGCGTGGTAACATCCAAGCCACTGTAATATAAGCGAGATGGGAGATTAAGAGGAGAGTTGTTAAGCGAGTTAAGAAAAAGTGGAATATAGAAGAATCCGCGTGATTAGGTATATCTAATAAAAGAGGTTGTGGGAGCAAGTGCTCCATATTTATTTTAAATTTATACTGTTGTTTTGCAGATAACAATCATCATATCGTTGGTTCCGATTGCTCAGTGGGTCAAACCCTGTGCAAAATCTGCTGGCGTATCTATTGATACCGCCAATTTTATAACAGCGGTGCTCACTATAGGGGGCCCATTGATCAGTTACAAAAATAATAAAACCCAGTTGCCTGCTATGTTGCAGTCCAGTTGCTTTAATAAGGAATCTGAATGAGACGCTGGGGCTGTTGCATACAAGAAATTGAAACTTGCATTGGACACTATGCTCAAAAAACAAGATGAGCTGCTCCATAAAGTTTGCAGTGAAAATCTGCCGCCATTTGATCATGATGGAAATATCCATGGGTTCTTTCAACAATTTGAGTTTGCAACTGAAGGAACCTCAGACTGGCAAAGGGCGAAACTGTTGATCTCAACTCTGGATGCTGGAAGTGCTGATCAAGTCATTTGTTATCTTCCAGATAGTACTGTTACATACCAAGAATTTAAGAATATGGTTCTGTGGTTGTTCAGTGGAACTGCAAAGATGTCGCAGTGAAAAGCCGAGTTCTTGACCATTGGGTTTCAGCAAAATGAGACCCTCTCTGCATTTGCTGAGCGTTTTATGGCAGAAGCCCATGTGTTGATTGGGGCAGGGATTTTATCTGCAGCTGATGTGTGCATTGCTATGTCCTATGTGGTAAAGCCATAACCTGAGCTTTTCAACGTCATGTCCCCATTATTGGAGCCCAATGTACCTCTTCTTAAACTTGTTCAGTTTGTACGTCGCTTAGCTGTCACTTTCCCACCACCCAACATTGAACAGATTCACACTGTCGCCGTTGCTGACCCTAATTATGAGGGGGAATCAATCAGTTGGTGCAAGTTTCTCCCAGATACTCACAGCAGTTCAACATCCATCCCATAACTGCCAATCAACAACTGACCAACTACCGCTTTAGCCCTAAATATGCTGATCAACGGCAGGCATTCTACCGATGTGGGTCTGGTTATGCCAAACAACTTCAGAATACCCTTCCAAGTGAGCCAACCTATAGTAAGCGCACACATAGGACCTATGGATTAAGTTGTTTTAATTGCGGTTGCACTGGGCACATGGGATGATGGAGCCCTAATCGATGGATCCCTTACATACAACAGGATCAAAGTTATCAGGGAAAAGTCAGAGTGGAGTAGTGATGGGACTCTCTACTTCCACTATCTCAAATTCATATGTCCCACCAGAAGCTACTGTATTAAGTGCAGCAGAAGCCTCCCAGTATGACGATGCTTCCCTCTACCAACAACTGGTTAGGGGTGTAAATGTGCTGTCTCAAATACAAGTCAAAGAAATGGCGGACACAAGGTTTCTGGAGAAACCAAAGCCTTACGCTTGTCAAATGTTTGACCAAAGACCGCCAGACCAGCTAGAACCATTCACAGATGCGTTGTCTCTAAGAGGAGTAGAGGTTGCCCTTCCAGTGGATGCTATTAAATCAGAGTACCCTACAGTCAGTGCAAGTATTATGAATTTCCTGAAAAAACGTGAACAGTTGAATGTACACGTAGTAAATAGCTGGCATTCTTTTTACTTAGAGTGCACCTACTGTGACATTGTGGTAGCCAAAACCTGAGTACGTGCTATAATTGATATGGGTGCTCCTGTTAACTTTGTCTCCACTAAGTTGGTGGTGAAGTTATCATTAAAACCTGACATAGACCATTGGATGGGGTATGGGACTGCTGGGGCGGAAACTACAGTCTCTGAAGGAGCGTAAAGTGTGATTCCCTTGCAGTTCGGATCTGTTGTTGTGGTGTCCCCAGCAGTAGTATTACCAAATAGTAACTATGATCTGTTGACTGGGACTGCTTTTATGCGACACTATGGGGCTGTCATTGACATGATGGAAGAGACCCTCGCTATCTTGGGGCAGCAGATCCCAATTTATTTTACCTCCAGCAGAGTGACAAAGGATTCAGTGCATATGGGCCATATCAACCTTGCTATAGTGATGGGGTATGGCCTGTTCGCTATCATCAACTAAAGCGCAAAACTTGGGCCCTTCCTCAGCAGATCTATGAATATCAAGGGATACCTCTTTGAGCGGCAGGGCCCATTTCTATCCCTTCCGGCCATCAAGTCTTAGAGAATACTGAGTTAGAGGTGGAAGTGCCGAGTGGGGTATATGGGGAAGTTATTGGGCTCTATCACAAAACACAGTTTGAGCCGCACGTGGCTCCAGGAATTATACTTCCAGGACATGGGGAGATAAAGGTTCTGTTAGCAAACCTGCAGAATGAACCAATGCAAATCCGCTGCCACCAAACTATAGTGTATCTACATCTGATTCCCATAGATGAGGTCCATCAGGTTCATGATTTCAGATCATTGGATGAATTTGGACTACCACTTGAAACATCAGTCAATGTACTAACAATGGTACCACGGAGTAATTTAATGGGATTAATGGATGAACAAAAAGACTAAGCAATAGATTTATTTCAGAAATATAAAGGAATTTTCGCTGTTGATGACCATAATTTAGGATGTGCTTGGGGGGGGTGGTCCATCAATTGGACACCGGTGATCATCCTCTGATAAGGTCTCAGCCAATCTGCCATTCTCAGGCAGCGGAAGATGTGGTTACTGAGGAAATCGACAAGTTATTACAACAAGAGATGCTTGAGCCATTTAAGAGTCTGTGGGCTTCACCTGTTCTGATTGTAAAAAAGAAGGATGGCACCAACCATGTAGTAATAGACTACCAGAAGCTCAACAGTATTACAAAAAAGGATTCATATCCCTTGCCTAGAATTGACGATGCTCTGGACTGATTAGGGGGTGCTCGCTACTTTTCTGCGATGGACTTAAAATCAGGCTACTGGCAAATCAAGTTACCCTTAGAGGAACAGGAAAAATGCGCTGTGATCACCTCTAAGAACCTTTTTCAACCAACACAGATGCCTCAAGGACTATGAAATGCTCTGGCTACTTTTCAGCGTGCCATGGACACTATTCTTGGTGACCTGAAACTGTCATGCATCCTAGTATATGATGATGATATTAACGTTTTCTATCGAACCTTTTTGGAGCACCTCAAACACCAAGAAGCAGTATTCAGCCAGCTGGCTGAGGTGAACATTAAAATTAAACCTCAAAAGTGTAACTTCTTCAAAGATCATCTGGAATACCTGGGGTTTGTGGTAGACTCAACTAAGCTACAGCCACAACCAGCTAAGGTGGAGGCCATCAGCCAAATGATTACTCCAATTAGTAAGCATGTCATACAGGTATTTCTGGGAATGGTCAGTTACTTCCGACACTTTATCCCTAATTTTAGCTGTATTGGGGCCCGCTATTCAAGTTGTTAAAAAAGGAAGCTGTGTTCTAATGGATGGAACGTCATCAATCCACTTTTGATGCACTCCGTATGGCGTTGAGCAGCACACCAGTGTTGCAATATCCAAACTTTGACCAGGGTTTTATTGTTCAGATGGATGCATCCCTTTCCGCTGTTGGGGCGGTCCTGTCTCAGAAGGAAAATGAGGGGGAGGAGCACCCCATGGCATACTGCAGTTGTAGCTTGAATTGCCATGAACAAAACTACACCATGACCGAGTGAGAATGCTTAGCGGTGATTTATGTGTATAAGAAGTTCCGAGTCTACTTACACGGAGTAAATTTTAAGGTTGTAATGGATCATGCATCATTGCGCTGGTTGCAAAACTTGAAAGAGCCTGAGGGGCGGCTAGCTCGATGGGCTCTTAAGCTGCAAGCTTATAACTTTGAAATTCTTCATCGCCCAGGAGCAAAGCACCAAAATGCTGATTGCTTATCAAGATTACCAACAATTGCAGTTACAGCAGATCTAAGTGACATAATGTTTGACAAAATTTTCAGCGGAAAGTATGATGATGAATTGCCACAAGTGATTAAAGCGTTGGACGAAATGTGAACAAATACCTTCCAACAAAATGGAGAATTGTATAAGCGGATTAGCAATTCTATGGTGAATTTTCTGCGACCCTCAGCACGGCCAGGAATTATTATAAACGCCCACAAGGCAGTTGGACATGGTGGGGTGTACAAGACAATGGAGTTGTTGTGCCCTCTGTACTATTGGGAAAGTATGAATTTCAATGTTCTCAAAACCACTTCCTGTTGCCATCAGTGCCAAGTGGAGAAGCCATTCCGCCATAAAGACTTCATACCAGTTATTGAAACCTCACTTTGCTTGGCATAAAGTCTCTATCGATATTGTTAGTCCCTTGCCAACAGGAGCTAACTAGTGTAAGTACATTCTGGTGGCTATTGACCACTTGACCTGGTGTGTTGAGGCAAGGGCAATATGGGATTTGGGAGCGGTTACAGTGGCCAAGTTCATAAATGGAATGCATTATTCAGCGCCATGGTTGCCCTCAGTTCATTGTCACTAATAACAGAACCAACTTTACTTCACACATCCTCCCCAAACTGAATGAGCTTATGGATATCCCCTGGAGTTCTGATGACCCCATACCACCCCAAGTCAAATGGAATGGTCGAACAGGTGAATGGAACTTTGGTGAACATACTACAAAAATTAGTAACAGATCTCCCTTCTGATTGAGTTCTCTTCTTTCCACTGCCGTGTTTGCCTATAACATTAGTTATCATTACGCCATAGGGAAGAGTCCCTTCCAACTACTATATGGATGACACCTAGCCCTTCTGGCGTTATTTTATTTATGTGTAGAAGACACAGGCGGAGTGGAACCCCACCGCTATTTGACAAACCTTGCAAACATTCTGATCAGACTGCAAACTGAAGCATATTCCTTCAGCTTAGCCAAGAAGATTAGGAATCAGGCCACCAATCAGGTAAATCATAGCAGGTTGGTGCAGTTCAAGGAAGGTGATATGGTTCTCTTCCATGACCAACATGGGTTTGGGTGGAAACACAAGCTGGCCAGTATTTGGACTGGTCCATTCAAAGTTATAGAGAAAACTGAAGTTGATGCTTATACCATCAAGGATCCTGCAAGTGGTTGGATCATTAACCAAGTACACGCAAAGTTCCTCCAGCTGTACAAACAAAAGAATCCTTATTGTCCAGTCAAGGAGGGGTAATGTGAATTTGATATGAATGAATGATAAGCCTGAGGTCATCATGGTGAAATTAATGGAATCCGTTGGAATCGAACTGGTAATGGTAATTTAAGCACTTAGGAATAAGGCGATGTCGACATTTGATGAATACAAATGAAATCGCCTACAATTAGGGCGATAGCAAATTAGAAAATAACCAGTTAGAACGAGGAGAACAGTGGATTAGAATAGTCCAAAGCTATGAGTATGGTATCATCCAAGCTGCTGTAATATAAGCGAGATGGGAGATTAAGAGGAGAGTTGTTAAGCGAGTTAAGAAAAAGTGGAATATAGAAGAATCCGCGTGATTAGGTATATCTAATAAAAGAGGTTGTGGGAGCAAGTGCTCCATATTTATTTTAAAGTTTATACTGTTGTTTTGCAGACAATAATCATCATATCATTGATTCCAATTGCTCAGTGGGTCAAACCCTGTGCAAAATCCGCCGCCATATCTATTGATACCGCCAATTTTATAACAACCTTCTACTGGTGGAGGCTATTGCTGATGTCCAAAGCTTTTAGGACTTAAGGAATTTTGGCTTGGAACACCTCCATCAGTCAGCCTGGTCAACACCAAAATCAGCAAAGACCTCTTGGATAACCAGTAACGCAAGGTTCAAAAGTTGTTGGTGGAGTATTTGGACCTATTTTTGGCCTCAGCCTAAAACTTTGAAAGAATGAGTGGAGTCCTACATCATATGGAAACTGGGGACGCTCCCCCTTCTGGTCCTGACCTTACCAAAAAGCAAGGTTGAAGAGGCTCAGGTGACAGTGGAACTCAAACAACTACTCAACGCCAGACTCCTAGTACCATCATGCAGCCCTTGGGCCTCTCCTTTTCTGCTGGTTTGAAAGAAGGATGGCATCCATCATGTGGTGATGGACTACTGATGACTCAACTCCATCACCAAGGAGGACAGTTATCCTCTGCCACAAATTAATATTTCCTCCGTCTGCTTTCCAGATCACATATTTTTCTGCAATGAACCTTGCTAGCAGATATTGGCAATTAAAGCTCGCCCCCAAAGGTTGAGCCAAGTGCACTCTCATAGCCAATGAAGGACTATTTGAGCCCACAAGGATGCCCCAGGGCCTTTGTAACGCTTCAGCCACTTTACAATGTGCCATGGATGGGACCCTTGGGGAATTGAAGCTTTCATGCGACCTCATCACCTAGATGACATTACTGTTTTCTCCAATCCTTTAATGGACACATAGAGCATCTCAGGGAAGCCTTCAATTAACTCTGAAAGATTTATATAAAGCTTAAACTTTTGAAGTGCTCTTTCTTTAATCATAACTGGAGTTCCTGGGACACAAAGTTCTAAAGGATGGCATCCAGCCTATACCAGAAAAGGTCAACGCCTTAGAGAGAATGTCACGCCCCCAAAGCTTAAGGGATATCCAAGTATTCCTAGGCATGGTGGGCTATTACTGTCAGTTTATCCCCCAGTTTGCCGATCTAGCTGAGCCATTATTCTACCTTTTGCAGAAGAATGTGCCATTTGAGTGGCGACCTGAACAAGAACAGGCTTTCAATGCCTTGAAAACTGTTCTATGTACTAAACCCATTCTAGTCCACCAACGCTTCAACCAACCCTTCTTATTGTTTATAGATGCAAGTGATGTTGCCGTCAGGGCTATCCTAGCCCAACATGATGGAAACCAAGTCGACCATCCCATGGCCTATTTTAGTAAGACACTGAGTAAAGCTGAACGGAACTACAACGTGACCAAGTGGGAGTGCCTGACTATCTTACTAGCCATCAAACATTTCTGGCCTTATCTATACAGTACTCACTTTACCATTGTTATAGACCACTCCTTGCTCCGATGACTCCAGCAAATGAAGGACCCAGATGGCCGATTAGACAGGTGGGCTTTAAGACCACAGAGCTATGATTTCAACATTGTCCATCGTGCAGGCGCAATACACCAAAATGCCAACGGCCTCTCCAGGATGCCGGTGCTAGCAGATTTGACCCCAAGGAGGACCTGCTGTAAGATCTAATAGGTTGACCTGAGCTTTAGGAATTGGAAACTCCTGGGGTCCAAGCTGAACTTTGAAGGATAACTTGAGATACTCAAATTAAGGATGGGCTGCTCTACAAGAAGGTCAATGAGAAGTAGCTCCCTAATGCCCGCTTTTTTTCCTGAATTGATGTTATTCTAGAGGGTATTCTACTGTGGGACACAGGGCAGCTAAGAAGACCATGAATGGTTGAAGACACGATTTTACTGGGACCAAATGATGGAAACCATCCAAGAGGTCTTGGAGGCATGTATGAATTACATCTCCAGGCCAAGCCAATCCTCAATTCCATCAATCAGTTGTCGCCCTGATTAGGACCTTCAATGTCATTAGCATTGATGTGGTGGGCCCTCTTCCCGCTGGGTTGCATGGCCATAAGTATATTATCCTAACCGTGGACCACTTAACCAAGTGGGTTGAAGCGATTTTGGTCCCAGCTGCCACTGCCAAAGCCACAGCTCTCTTCCTTGTTCAATCAAGTTCACCCATCATGGGTGCCCCCAAAACTTCTTTTTGAATAATGAGTTTAATTTTACTTCACAGATAGTACAAGAACTTACCTCGCTATTTGGCACTACCCAGAGTTTCGCTGTCTCTTACCACCCATCAACTAATAGAGCGGTAGAACGCACTAATAGTTTCCTTATTTCCATTTATGAAAGTTAGCAGCCTTAGATCCTGCCCGTTGGAACCACTACCTACTCAGCGCTTTGCTTACCTACAGGGTAAGATACCACCAATTCATCAAGATGTCCTCATTTGAAGCCCTATATGGGCGTGCACTCAGCTACCATGTAGCGCCCAGCCATTGCTTGAGACTTCCACACCTAAGAACTCCAAATTAATTATGAGGGCTGTCAGAATTTTAAACAGATGGAATCCTCCAATGATTAAGCGTTATTAGGGATGATATTGCCAATCCTGGTGGAATGGCTTATTAATTGAATTTCGTGTTATTTGATACGATTTCTGGTTAGTTGCTCCCCAATTTGGGTTGAGCTAAAATTAGTATTCCGCCGAGTTTGGTATTAGGTTTGAGTGGGGCCAATTGGTGGCCCCAAATTAGTATAAGGATTGCCGGTGACTAATAAGTTGATGATGATCCAATTGATATCAGTCAGAAGAATCAGTGTTTGATGCCAACTGCCATTTGTGGTGCATTGTGGGATTTCCGGCGGAATACCAATGTATTTTCTTCAATTGTTCATCAATAAATTTGCTGCCTGTACTAATTATCCAATGTTGGTGGATCCAACAATTATGAGTTTGAGGTGGCCAAAGTTGTTTATGGTGCCTCATTTATTATTAAGATAAGACAAGAAGAGATGTTGGCGAGATGCTAAGATATTCCAAGTCAAGAAAGCAACCAAAGTAGTTTCTGGCGCATTATTATCAATTCTAAGGTTGAATCCAAATTTGACATTTATTTAGATTAAATATTTATATGGCTCACCTGGCAACTTAAGCCAAGGATAAACCAAAGCTAATTTGGATATTAGGAAGGATGGAGCGAGAGGGTCAATGCTAGGGAAGAGAATAGTGTAGAAGAAGAAGTAATAGTAGAAGAAGAAGAAAAAAGTGGTTGGCTGGAAGAACCAGCGGAAGAGCTGATAAGTTAGCAGTGGGCGCAGTAGCCCTTTTGTAAATAGTATAAATACCTAGCGCTTCCCTTTCAATAATTATCTCCCTTTGCCTAATCTAACTTTATGTTATAAGTTTATTATTTGTTTCGTTGGTTGTAGTTTAGGCTGGGGGATCCCCAAATGGCATGGGTGACAAGCCAAGGGGTTAGCCGGCGCTGCTAGCCCCAACGCCTAAGGTGAAAAGGCAAGGGCTGACCAGTCTTCATACTGGTTAGCCTGCCAACTAGCAGAGCCCATAGTTAATTTTTTGACAAGGGCCTTAGCCAAAGAAATTGTCTGGCTTAAGCCCTAGCCACACAGGGCATTGTCACCACTATAAGAAGGGACATCCCAATTTAATTTTGGCTGAACCTCCTTACCAACTTTCCATTTAGGTGACCTTTTTCTCTTCTATCACCATCGACCTGGAGGCCAACAGAATAAGCTAGATGTTCTTTGGTCTGGACCCTATAAGGTCATTAATAAGGAGAAGTAAGAGTACTCCATTGCTGATGTCAACCAGGGGACTGTGGCCATTAAGGGTGTATGGCCAGTTTCTTAGGCTTATACCCTTCTGACAGGATCTTGATGGGGGCGTTGTCAGGATTTGAGATAAAGAACAAATGAAATTCCCCACTTCAAAATTGAGCTGTGACAAATTGAATCTCAACCTATTTAAATGGAGACAACTTCAGGATTTTCATCACAAATCTTGAGTCATGTGGGGCAGAGTTTCCACCAATCCAGTCATGTGGGCGGCGAGATACATTGAGGGGCCCAACAGGTGGTCAATCTGGAAGGCCATGAAAGATCCTGAATGGATGGGGCCATGAAGATTCTCAAGACACCATGTCCCCATGCACCCTATAGATATTGACACCTATTAACCTAATAAAATAATAGATATTCTATCCATTCTTCCATTTCCTTTTTGACCCATTTTACAAATTTTCAGCTTCAAGCCACCTTCAGATCTTTGCAACAGTTTAAAGAACTGTAACACCAACATCTGCTAAATTAACTAACACATCAAGCACTTACATGAAACTATTAAACCCATCAAATCAACCAAAAAACGAACCACCAATCAGCAAAAACCAATTGTTAAACTTATAAAACAACCAAAAACTACCAACTATTTATTAAAACCTATAAAACTATCAAATAAAATGAATATGAAATTCTCAGCTAAATTGCTATCTAATTACTATTAGAAACTATATATTTTAAATCTTTCATACAACTAAATTAAAATTTATATGGGTTTATTAAAAAAAGTATACTATGACCCCAAAACTTTTAAAGCAGTTGTGCAAAGTTTGGTGATTTTTGGTTATTTGCTTAAGATAATGCATCTGATATAAATAATAAACATAATGATAGTTTTATAAAGGTAATTTTAGGCTAATTATTGTTGATGCCCAGTTTAACACAGATTTGTTTGTGGGCTTAAAGTTTACCTGATGATCCTAAGCTTTCTTTTTTATATTTGTAGATGGTGAGGGAGGATACCCCAGTGGTAGAGTATGGACCCTCTACCACTGCCTCCTGAGTTTGATCCTGGTAATGGACTTTGGGTAGGGGATGATTTTGACCATGTTGGTTTTGCGCGCCAATGCCCCAAACTGAGATAGCAAATAGCAAAGGCGGTCCATGGAGTTCCTGGCCTATCATACACTGTGCATGGGGGTTTTCCAGGTTTTATCCTCCTTTCCTATTTTCTTCACTTCCCTAATTGGTGCGGTATCATCCCCAGGTCAGCCCACCTCAAATAAAATTTATATTTGTAGATGGTTATTGATAATATTAAAAAATCAAATTATACTGAATCAATATAAAATTACCAACCATTCAGCCATACCCAATTAAATATATTGAATTTACCAAACCATTAAACCATTTAGCTAAAACCATTAGATACTAAATCAATCAAATTACCAACAACTTTATAAACTAAAACTGATTGTATCAAACCGACCAAAATCACTAACCACTTACCAAAACCATTTAACTTATTAAATCAACTAATCACTAACTGCTTTATCAAAACCATTAAGCTTATTAATAAATCTAAAACCAATAACCCTTGCCAAAACCATTCAAAGTATTGAATCAACCAGATATCAAACTTCTCAGCTGTAACAATGTACTTATTTCCATAAAAACATATAAAACTTTTACTTCTTACATAATAAACTTTTTATTTTACTATAAAGAATTAAAATCTGGCTTTAAGGTGCACAAGGACCCCCTCCCATCCACCTATAGCCAAATTTTCAGAGCTCTACATGCTGCAGTTTTGGTTGGGCATCACGCACACACATGCATTCACACACTTGCCTTTATTAATATAGATGCTGGAACCTACTTTACGTCCTACATAATTCCAAGACTAAATGAACTTATAGGAATATAAGGAATGATGTCCATTTCCTTACCTTCCAGAAACAAACGGAATGTTAGAAAGAGATAATGAAACTCTAGCTGTTATGCTACAAAAATTAGTAGTGGAGAAAACTTCTGCGTGAGATCTTATCTGAGTTTGGTTACCTTTTTGTACAATATCAGTTCTCATATGATGACAGGGAAAACAACATTTGAACTATTATATGAAAAAGAGTCTCACTACTGCTGATTTTGTATTCATCAGTTGAACCAACAACAGGGTTGAATTCCAAGCAATACTTAACTTGACTGGTGAATATCATGATTTGCAATCACAGGCATGCAATATGACATTGAAGAAAAGAATTAGAGCTAAGAAAATGGATGATCAGAATTGATCACGGTGAAAGAATACCATGTGGGAGATAGGGTATCCTATTTTAATACTCATGGATTTTTAAGTTGAAAAAAGTTGAATTCCTTATGGTCAGGTCCATTCAGAATTATTGACAAGACGGTGAGAGACCAATACAATAAAGGACATTGTGGATGATCATATAGTGAACAGGTTTCATATTAGATACTTAAAGTATAATATCTAAGAGAAAAATAATATAAAAACATAAAAAATGATACAAAAGATATAAAAGATAAAGAACAAAGGTAAAAATATTTACAAGGTAAAATTTATGAGCATAATATTAAAATTAAAATTTTTTCTGAAAATAAAAAATAGAAAAAAACCCAAATATACATAAGAAAGATTTTTATTTTATTTCAACAAGGGTGGTTAGCCTGGCAGGGTAATTCCTGCTTTAATTCTAGTGCAGGTTTTATTCAGCACATGTTCAAACCTGTACTGAATACAAAAAATCTCAGTGTGGAATATTTGTCCCAAGGTCAACCCGCCTTGATTACTTTTATTTTATTGCCACAATTGAAGTGATTGGGCAGTTATCCCACCCTACATTGTTCAGTGGGGAGAAGGCGATGAACTAAAATGAGTGTAGTGATGAATTATGGCGGAATATGTGAATGTCACATTTGTTGTTAACAGGATCAGACCAGGTTAAAACTGAATTTTTGGGAAGATGCCCAAGGTGCTAGAATAAACAAGGACTCAGTAAAGCCAGCTGAGGTTATCCTGTGAATGACAAAGAAAAGTGGAAACACATCCTGAAGTGTTACAAGAGGACCAGTTCATATTAAGAAGGATAAAAAATAGTCATGGCGTGGCATAATGCTGGTGAAACCATGCACAAGAGAGGCAGCTTTGAGTAGGAAAAGATTAATAGGAGCTGTGTTGTCAAGATGGGCACAAAGCATTGAGTATAGACAAGACTGAGCTCCGTTTTAGTATTAAAATACAATGGCCAGATTGTGACCTTGGAAAAGTCAGCATTTTTTTCTAAATTCTTATCTTTTTATTGGTTATATAGTCAAGCTAAGGGATATATTAGGATTTTAGTATGTCCATATTCCCCAACTGATTAGATTATAAAATAGTTGCTTGCTCACTAAGGTATGAGATCCTCTAGTGGGTGAGGAAGTTATCATTTTAGATGATAACTATTGTTTGTGGAAAATCCCTTAATAATATCAGCTAATCCGCTGGGATTTTAGTTAACTGTATTACTAGAGTTACATCAGGGATGACCCCAACAATAATACTTACTATATGGTTTGATTGATTTTGTAATAATTTGCAATTTATTTGTATTAGTCAAAAGGAGTTTGTCACTGATTGACAAAGGGATTTATGTTTAATTGTTAAAGCATCAACAATGCTTATGGTAGTAACTTTTGGTTTACTTTTAGGTAACGCAACCTGCTGTTGATAAATAAAATCCTATTACCTAAACAGGTCACTAGCCTAATTAAGGTACTTCGCTGAGGTTATATAAGAAATTGGGGACACTTTCAGCAATTAAACCAGAAAAGGTCACATTTCTGGGCGGTGAAATCCAACTAGTTGGATGAGGAAGATCCTAATGGGTGTGACTTCAGAGGGCTAGTCCATTGGCGACAGCTGCCATTTCTAAGTGAGGCGCTAATGGAAGAGTTGGGCGCTGGATCCCCTATAAATTCCCTTGATTTTTAAGTATCTAAAGCATTAATAAAATTAGTAAATAATTAATATTCACATGAAATAGACACTTAAATAAACTTTTAAATTCTATTGTATACTCTTGAGATAGAGTGGAAGAGAAGAGGATTCTCATCTATTTTCAGTTGCAAAATCTTGAGAAAAGAGTTAAAGGGAAAGGTTCCCTTGTCCAAGTGCATAATAGTTACTCTGAAAGCTCCTGCATAAAGAGAGAAAGAGCGTTAGAACCAGTCTAGCATTGGAGACCAAACTCAACTTGGTTTTGAGAAGCAAAACTAGGGAGATAGTCATCATACTATCGCCAACCCAGTCAATAAATATTTTAATAATTTATTACAACGCTAAAACAGAACCTGTGCACTAGACTTGAGAGCTATGGCAAGCAACACATCTGATAAGTTTACAATTGGTGCTAATTATCAAGGGTAGTCATCTACACAGCTCTCAGAAATTTAAATGCTCATTGCCGCTCACATATTTTTTATAGCGTCACCTTTTCTCTGGCTTGAGTTTTGATTTTTCTCTCTCTGATATCATGCCTCAAGAACGCAGGCTGTTGTTTTAAAAGTAAACACTTTTTTTGTTTTATCTCTAATCATATTCTCAAAGTCAACTAAAAGCTTCATGCAGGTGTAAAGATGTTCTTGAAACTTTTCTCAACACCTTAATAACATCTTGGTAGATCAAAATTACATGATATAGTAAGGACCCTGAATATAATGGCTATTTTGCGTTGAAACGTTTCAGGGACATTACAAAGACTCTTTAGAATTTGGGTCAGCTATAAAATCCTTGTTTTTTATCATGTTGCACTTCATTAGAGCCTCATTTCTCAACTTTACCTGCTTATATCTGCTGGCAAACTATATAGTGAAATTACTTTGTCCTTTAAGGCTTTTTTAAAATGTCTTTGATTTGAGTTAGCAGTTATGAGTTTAATAGTGATAATGATAAAGGAGCCAGTAGTACATGACCAAGCAGCAGTCACCAACTTTCTCTTAAAAAGATAATAAGGGTGAAGCCTAAGAGCTTAAGGTAGACTTCAATAATCTGGCATCTAACACTTGATGAAGATCTTAAGAGATTAGCCCCTACACTTCAATCATCTATATAGGTTATATCAAAATTTTATGAAATCATCGGTGTTTATTCTATGAGTCACACATTAAAAAACAACGGTCAATGGGTGGTTGACTAAAAATGTCTTGTATTATTAAAGTGAGCCTTCCAAAACTGTTGTTCATCAGTGGACTCTTCTTTAAGGCCTAGCTCATTCATACCTGTGATGGGAATTTTAATGCAATGGATTTGTATGGTACAGTCTTCACAATGGCTACAGGCACACCTACTCTAACTGAGGTAGGACAGAAGTGATATTTCCAAACATAATATAAAACTCTTCTTGATAACTAAAGTCATAGAATCCATGTTTTACTCTTGATTATCAACTGAAAATTGCAGAAATATATCTTAAGATTTTTTTGGTGGAATATTGATGTTAAAAAGCAATTGGGATTAACTTCTACACTCCAGGTAGAAGTTCAAAATCTTCGCCAGCATGATGAGTCATTCCAGCTTTGCTGCCCACAGCTTGAGGAAAAAAACCTTCACTCTTTTGTAAAAAAATATACATTACATATTAATTTATTTGAGGCAGGCTGACCAGGGGATGGACATTACCAAAATAAAGAAAGAAAGTATCAACATGAAACCTGAGCAGGGTCAACTCTGTCATAAAAGTTTTTCCACCTCCAGATCTGGACTCAGATTTTTCTGGTTATGTCATGGGTAAGGTCTTCGTGTTACTAGGCCTACTAACCACCAATAGCTTCCTTTAGCTGGACCCTGATTGATGTGCAAAGGGCAGAAATCAAACCTGCAACCTTTAGGTTGGTAGCTATATGCCCTACTGACTCGCCTTCCACCCCTAGTATAATTACATTTTAGGGTAAGTAATCTGATTCAAACAAACATGCCCGCTCCCCCAAGGTTTTGGTAATACCCTCCTTGAACAACATAAGTAAATGTTACTATAGGAGGGTGATAGTTTTAATCTTGAAGCAATTATAATATAAACTCTCATAGTAACTGATTACCAATCAAGAAATCATAGTGGTCACTTTCAAATAGAAATTCAGGGGCAGAAAACATAAAGTAACTGAATCAAAATATGAAAGCTTAAAACTTTTCTTTCTCGTTGCAAACACTTTTGCAACCCATTCAATTCAAGACTAAATCTAGTTTGATAATCTCATAGAGGGGATTAGTCTGCGCCCATGTCTGGGAGCAGTTGGGCAAGCATGGCAAGAGGAGCAGGCGGAAGGCCCGCGGCCTCTAACGTTCAAAAACACCCGGAGAATCCAGCGGAATAGAAAAAAATCAAAAAAAACTGGCGGTCACAATTTCCCCGGAGATACTCGCGTGGCAAGCAAGATACAACCAGTACATCAACACGCCACATTCCCAGCCACTTTCGTCGGTGGAATTTGGAGTCTGTGTGTATCTGGACATCAAAAAACGGCCCTATGGGAAAAATTTTATGAAGATGTACACAAAATTTTCCCAACCGCGGTGTACGTTGCACCTCACTCCATGTCATGCAGTTGGCTGGACCTAGGTTTTGAAAGCAAAGTAGCAGCAGATAAGGCTGCAGCGGTGCGCATAGTGGTCAACCTCCCCGAAGGGCAATGGGTCGTCAAAACTAAATGCATCAGATAGACAAAATCAAACAAAATTTTCCTCACGTTTGACTTTCTGCCTACTATGATAAAACGTGACATTTTGGAGCAGCACCTGAAAGATGGTCTCGCCATATATGGCGAAATACAATCTTTCAAAATGCAACGTTTCACGCTGATGCCACACCTGTGCACTGGCAAAGCCATCGCAGTTCTGACCCCAACTGAGGAGATCACGAAGGTCCTAACCCAGATCCCACACTCCACCTTTATTGACATTGCAGGGCACACCACCCACCCATTCTGGGTAACCGTGGACAGCGCGCCCCCATTTGCACCCACTGTGATGCATTCAGCCATAAGGCACACGTGTGCCCCATCAAAGAGGGCGTCACATTCCAAGAGCACCCCTCGGCAGCCATGGCCAGCAGAGAGGCGCACTACGAACCAACTGCAAGCACCAAAGAGGCTTTCCCATGGGGAGCACAAGGATGCTACCTATTGGTAAAGCTCATCTCCCCGCAGGAGTGGAAGAAGGCCAAGCAGGCCTGTAGGACCGCGGCCAAGGAAGCGGCCAAGGTCACCACCACTATCCCACACTCACAACGCCAGGAGGATATGGAGACCTTTGTGGCGGAAGCATCTCAGGAATCCATCACCCAATCAGATTGGGAGGCCCAAGCCAAATGGGCCACTCAATCTGAGGATCCGTTGGGAGATTTGATCTCACCCAATCGCTGCACCCAAGCCCCAGTTGAAACTGACTTGGGACCTATCCCAACCAAAAAATTTTTTTTGCCCCACTCGATGGTGCACCGAACTTATCCGCACCACAAAAAATTCATCCGACGTCAGGAAAACAAAAAGTGAAGGCCAAAGCCAACGCGACTCTTTCCGCAAAAATTAACAAAAACCCCGATAGCATTGCTACTAATACTCGCACTGCTGTGAAAGCCCATGGGGACCTGGAAGAGGCTGGTGGGCCAGGGGCCCTCCCCCTCACACCTAAGGTGTGATGGGGGAAACCTTCACTCTAGGGACGCTGAATATTGCCGGACTCAAGGCCTCCCCATCCCAGGCTAGGAAACTGAGTTTTTTACAAAATAATTTACCCGTGGATATCCTGGCCATCCAGGAAACCCACTGTCCATGAGGTTCCAAGGAAGCTTGGAAAACAATGCTCCTACCATCCCTATCCTTTTGGTCGAAGCACTGTGGGGTGCTAATTCAGAAAAACAATTTTTTCAAATTTACATCTTCAGAAACATTTCTAAATGACTGAGTGCTCGTTGTCACCTTCTCATGGGCTGATGTTGCACACACAATAGTCAACATTTACGCCCCAAACGGTGCACAAGAGCATCAGGAATTTTTCTCATCGGTCAAATCCCTCCCACTACCCCCCGATTCTTTCCTAATTGGTGACATGAACTGTTGGCTAACCTCACCAACAGACCGGTGGCCACCCTCACCCCATGCCCCACAGGGTCACGTAGAACTACGCGTTCTAAAAGCTACCCTTGGGTTAATGGATGCGCTGCCACGACATGCCCCACTGCTCAAAAATATGACACGTCCCCACGTCCACAACGGCCAATTAAGGTCCATGACCCGCATTGACCTTATTCTCACGCCGGCGAAATTCCAACCCCACATCTCCCACTTCAAAACAATGAAAATGGAATTCTCCAACCACCGACTGGTCTCGATAATATACCACTTACCCGTCACAGTTGCAAAGGCCCCACATTGGTGCAAAATCCGCCCCCCAGAGCTTGCATCGCCAGGATTTTCCAAGTGGGTGGAAGAGGCAACTTTGGCAAAATTGTTTGTTGCACCGTTTTGTGTGGACCCCATTTCCACATGGGCAACTTTCAAAGAAGACACCATCTGCCACTATCGCCATCTCTCATCCAGACGCTCACGAGCCACATCGGCAGTTATATCGCGTGCGCTGGCAGAATTGGCCCACTTGGAGTCCAACATTCCAGCCTCAGGATATAGCCCTGCATGGGGCCAGAAGTGGGCGGAGGCAGCAGCCCACCTCAACGCACTTGAAAGGCAACACAAACATCGGGTTGTGTCCAATACAGGGCCACACGCATCACTAAAGTTGACAAGTGCACCGCATACTTCTTCAAAAAAATTTTGCACCATGCCAGAGCGTGGCCTGCACACAGGTGCAAAAATCGGATAATTCTATCGTGGTCATACTGGCCAAAGTGGCAATCAAAATGCAAAGATATTACTCCGAGTTATACCGAGCTGAACCAATTCAGCCAGCTGAAATGGCGGAATTTCTCTACAGAGCTCATATCCGCACCATTTTCTGATACCCAGAAATAATGAATTTAGTTACTCTGAAAAAGAGAATGGACTACCATTCGTGGTGCGCCAAACCAAAAATGCCCAGGCCAGATGGCATTCCATATGAGTTCTACAAAAAATATTTTAAATATATATCCCCATTGCTGCTAGCCTCACTCAACCAAATCCTGTTGGAAACGCGCCTCCTACCAGGAGGACATGAGGCCTTTACAGTCACACTCTTCAAGAAAGGGGATAGGCTAGACTTAGCCAACTGGCGCCCCATTTCTCTAACAAACGCAGACACCAAAATTTTAACAAAAATCATGGCTAACCGTTTAGGGACTGTAGCATCTGCCACCATCTCTCCAGAACAATTCGGTTTCATCCCCAGAAGGTCGATTTGGGATAACGTGCACTCTGTGGCAAATGTGTGTCAGTCCACAGCCTCAGGGGCACTTGTATTCTTGGACCAACAAAAGGCCTATGATAGAGTAAACTGGGAATACCTTAGGGCCTGCCTCCAACAATTCCGCCTACCTCCCCGCTTCATTAACTGGGTGATGCTGCTCACGGAATCTGCAACAATGGCTGTGCGCGGCCCAGGTTTCCTAACGGAAGTAGTCCATCCTCAAAGGGGCCTGCGACAAGGGGACCCCCTGAGCCCACTCTTATACAACTTCAGCCTTGACCCACTACTGCGAAATGTGAATGCCCAACTCACTGGGGTCTATGTGCCAGGCCAAACCCCAGTCAAGAAGATGGCATTTGCAGATGATTGCGTGGTGGGGGTGTCTAATAACAAAGATGCACGCACGCTTGAAGCCCTCATCCAGGAATATTCCCAGGTAAGCAACGCGGCACTGAACGCCTCCAAAACTGAAATCATCCTCCTTGGTCGGTTTCAGAACTGCTGGGCCCCAGCAAGTAGCTCCCAACCCAGCTCATCTGCTCGCCCAAGTCCACGCCTAACTAACTCAAAACACACCGCTCCACTGGTGCTCCCCTTTGTGCCACGACCTACCATAGGACCGGTACGCCATCTGGGCGTGTGGTTGGAGGCAGGAGGATACGCGTCAGCAGTAATGGAGAGCCATATACTGGACAACGTGACGAAGCGAATCGCCTCTCTCAGAGCCCACCCTACTACCCTCACTGGCAGGGTTGTTCTTGCCAACTCTATGCTCCTATCCAAAGTCTGGTTTGGAGCCCACGCCATCCCCTTCTCCCCAAGCTTCTTCAAATCCCTGTATGCTTTGCTACAAGGTTGGCTTTGGTCAGGCCCCGCCACCAGTACGGCTAGAGGTCATGTTTGGCCCTCAGCATCATGGTGGCATGGGCCTACTTGACTTCAAAGCCCATGCCGCCAAGATCCTAGGCACCTGGATTGTAGCCATCACTGCTCCTACACTCCCATCCCAACACTGGTCCCGCGCGGCCCACTCCAACTTCTCCCGAGCCTTGGGCCTCAACAATCCATCAAACCCCCACTCCCTGATGAAATACCTCGCATCACACACATCAGCCACAGGTCCTCACGGGACCAAAACCCACTACAAACGAATCCTACTCTCCATGCAAAGCGCAGAGTGGAGAATTCGTATTAGTGGACATACAACCTGAAGAGGCCGCCCCTCTCCTCAGTTCACACAAGAGGTACAGGGGCTACCCATCCATGATGGCGTGATCCCCATTCGACCCCAAGTCCTATCCAGGGTGGACTACCTGGACATGATGGACATCCCTTATTCCACCGAGACCCAAAAGACTATCTGGAGATATGCACACCATCCTCTGTTGCAGCCTCAAGTCCGCTCCCATGTGTGGCGCTGCCTGAGGCGGGTGTATCGTACAGCTGAGCGCTCTAATGCTTTACACTCATCCTGTGTCGTGTGTGGCCAGTATGGAACGCTTTTCACCGCCTGGAGAAGTGCCCCACCTCTAAAGTAATATGGCGCGAAGTCCAACGTCTGCTAGGCCAGGATCAAACACATCCCTTCAGTCTGTCAAGAGATATGTTTGCTTCATCAATGGCCTCCCCCCTCCCACCCTCCCTTCGTGCTCTGGTGGTTGCAATTGCCATGTGGACTATCCACACGATTGTCTTGGATGCCATCGCTGGATCCATCCCCACCCTACCTGAAGCTGTCCACAGATTCCGGTCTCATTTGGTGGACCACTTTCAAGTGTGGATGTTTGGATATCTCCCACCACGTCGCCGGCAGCTGGTCTCCTACTGGTTCCCAGTCTGGTTCATCAAATCAGACCCCTTCCTCCACACGTGCTCAATAGTGGCTACGCCCCCTACACACGTTCCCTCCCCCTTCCCATAAGTGGCGTTCCCGCTGGCAACAAGAGATAGCATCGCTTCTCTGGGGTGCCTCACCTGGTACTAAGTTTTGTCTCGTCTGAGTCATATTCGGAAGTGTCTGTCCCATGGTCGGCCTTCCCATAATAAATTTATAAATTTAAAAATATGAAAGCTTAGTACTGTCAAGTACACTTTTAAATATGGTCCAGCTGTTCTGTGCTTCACCTTTTTAGTCAATGTCTGGGTTGAACAAGACACAATTCATAAGCTTAGTGGACAAGACATTAAATGGGAACATATTAAAAAAGTCAATATTTTAAACTTCTAAAAGGTAGTCACAACTTTTTAACAAACAGCAACCAGAGAGAATTGATCAACGGCTGAGATAATGGTCTATATAAATTTCTCAAATCTCTCCTCAAGGATAGAAAAGCGCTTAATTAAAAGAGTACATATTAAATGGTGGTTAGCCTGGCAAGGTAATTCCTGCTTCCACTCTAGTGCAGGTTTTGTTTAACACAAGTTTAAAAACTGTACTGGCTATAAATACAATCTCAGTGTGGTATATTTGTCCCATGGTTTTACCGCCTCAATTACTTTTAAAAGGGTACATATTAGTTAAATCAAGGGTTTTTAAGCCTTGTCTAAAAGTTGATCACTTTCAGCCAAATATTTTTATAATATGAATTGGTTCAACTGTATGATATAAGTATTTGCTCTTCATAGCTTATTATTGTACAGCAATCCTTTGTAGATGAGGGTTTTTGAAATTGTCATTCCATTATTGATTGTATTTATCACAGGGTAAGTTTGTACAAGATAACAAGCAATCTTTATGATGAATGATACCTGGAAAATTGGAATAGTCCTAAAGTGTTTACAATAAGGTTTTGTTTAAAAAATAATGCTCACTATATTATCTAGTAATGACAATTGCAGAAAGAATTTTAAATTTTATTTGAGGTATGCTGACCAGGGGATAGACAGTACCAAAAACCAAAAAAATAAAAGGACCCAATTGAAATAATGGGTAGAAAAAACTTCTAACCAGGCGGGGTTGGAAACCGCTAACCCATCATGGCAGAGGGTGAGGGGGGTCAGGCGGGTTTTCTGTGGACATATCCGCCATGACAGTGCCATTTTCTTTGATTAAGCGGATAAAAGTGGATAGCCAGGGCGTTGGGGCATCAGCGTAGTGTGAGTGGATGTCAGTGAAAGTAAGCGTTCTCCTCCTCTTCATTGAGAGCTGCACAGTATACATCTTCAACAAATTCCACTAAGTGATGCTCATCTTGAATGTGGGCATTGGGGAGCTGGAAAAATTGGAGATACTATGGAGGGTGATTTTAGCGGATGGGTTAAATTCTGCTAGTTTAGTGACATTCATAACAGCAGCTTTGGCATCGTCAAACAGCTTTGAAATATAGCTGCAGGCTGATTCAGGAAAATCAAGGGGGAAGTAGAGTGTGGGCATCCCTATTTGGTATTGAGCCACTGATTGAGCCGCTGCTTTGCAGAGCTTTGGGCAATAAAGGTAGGCCACTGCTGTGAAGGCAAGCTATGGTCACTTTGGTAGGGGGCAGCATTGAGTTTAGGAGTGAAAAATCTGGGGGATGGGGTATTATCAACATCAGAAACGAAAAATTCAGCCTGACCATAATCAAACTGATCAAGCAGTTGACTGGATACCTCACTCATGATAACCTTACCTGATTCATCAATCTTGGCCAATAAGTCCCATGGATTTTGGTTTACAAGAATAGTGGATGTAATTGGGTGGGTAGAAGGAAATTGGATGCTTGGGTACGTACGGTGGTCCAAGCCTGACTCTGATTGGCTGGGGTAGAGATGGGTGCATATAATGTGGGTAGTTGATTTTAGGGGGCTGATTTCCCACTCAGGCCCATCAAACGGGATCATTGAGTGGGAGGGGCAGCAAACTGCCCCATCTGGAATCTGCTGAATAGGGTTCTGAAGCCATATCAGTGGAAGTGGCATGGGGGCAAGATTTTTTTGAATGGTCAATCCCAAAGCAGAGGGGGCAAATTTGGCGAACATTATTAACATGAGCCCAAAAGAAATGCTCAGATGCTGCTGCAATATGGGCATGGGGGGATCTGGTGGGCTATGGAAGAGTGGTGTGGTATTATGGTGGCAGTTGCACGAGGGGCAGCAAGGTGCTCCAATCCAGAGGGAACAGTGAAGATGAGGTTGGGATGAGTGCCATAAGCCATAAGCCCCACCATCAGCTGATCATAAAAAGTTGGGGGGGGGGGGAGATGAGAAGGGAGGGATGCAAACAACACCACCAGTGTGGTTTTGGATGGGGTGAGTACAGGTAGTAGGGATGGAAGTGTTTTTGTAAAATAAGTGGATTAGAAGCTGCTGCTGCAGCGTCCTCCTCCCTCTGGAAGACTATGTCAAGATAGCCCTTAGAAGGGCAGAAATCAATAAAACTCGCTGGTGCAAAGGCAGCGGTGGTGAGCTCAATGATTGCTTTGTCAGCATATGGGAATAACTTTTTGTATTTAACACAGAGGCAAAAGTGAATGTTGGACCAAGGAAGGGCAAGAGGGTGGGGTCAAGATGGGTAGATGCGTGCTAAGTGGAGCGCTAAGTCCCATGGGGGGACAAATTGGCCAGAGGAGTTTTGTGGGCTATTCGGGCCCATTTGAAAAGATTTCCCTTCAGGGCAGAAAATGCTAGGGTGTGGAGCACTGCTGCCTCACACTGGGGTGGCAGGTGGCAGATCTGTTGAAATCAATTGGAAAGTGGACGTGGGCAGATGGTGGTGGATAAAATATACTTCTTTTTAACTTTTTATTGAATTTTGATCAAAAGTGAGTTCAAGCAGAAAGAAAAGTGATTGCAGAAAGAATTGTTGGTGGTTTTCTTTTTTGAATGCCAATTCCAGCAACAACAAATAAAACCCTAAAAGATCTCTTTCCTAATATTAATCCCTTCTTTAGAGTTTTAATAAAATATTGGGTTCCTATTAGCACAAGATACTTGGTAGTACTACTCTTAAGAATATTAAGTACTCATATAATTATTCTGGAAAAGTAGGGAAATAATCAATAGAATAGTGATGATTTTATGTTAACGCTGGGGCAAGGCCAAGTGACAGGAGAGAGAGTTCAAATCAGTTAGGACATGAACTGAACTTCTGATAAGTCAATTTATAATTAATAGAAACCATTGCCCAATGAATATATTGATAAGACGTAAACCTCCAGGATACAAAGGTTCTTATCAACTAATCTCTTTCTGCTAAGCATCACTTTTCGAAAATTAATTCAGCCTTAAAATTTAGCTCCACTAAAGAGATTTACAAAAACTAAAGAGATTTACGAAAACTAAGGAGATTTACAAAAACTATTAGCAAATATGGCAGGAAACCAGACAAAGAACCCGCGGGCTTAGCCAAACGAGCCGGCACCACCCCCAAATGAAGCAAACCCCAGTTACCCACCTCAGGGTCAACCAGAATCACCCACTCTCAAGCAGCGGCTGTGAAAGCAGGCACCACCCCCATCCTGGAGCTACTTCAACTAGCGCCAGTTCACCTGATCACACTTCTGCAACCTGCACGCCCAACAGCTCTGCGTACTCTGCTCCCACCAACCCGCTGGGCCCCCTTCAACCAAGGAGGTCATCACCCACTCTGTTTTAATGGCGTCTGCTCAGTTGAATGCAACTCAGCTCATCCAGGCATTCACCTCCCCCATTGTGTCAGCTAATTCAGCCCCATCTATTATTGCTGACGCCGTGTTTCTGGCTCCCCCCATGAGGGGCGATACCCAGCTACCTGGCCCCCAAACCCTCGGATGTAAGGTTGGATTAGCTGCACATTCTGGTTCACTAAGCACCAAATTAGGACAATCTACTCTTCCCAATGGTGATTCAAATGGTTCGGATTTTGGAACTTCACACCAGTTCCAATATCACCCATCCCATTTAAACCCCGTGATTGGCACTTCTCAAGTTGGCGCTTTATCTCCATATGCTGAAAACGACCAATTCACCAATCAGTCAGTGAGTTTTGCCCACGAAATCACAGCAAATACTCGGGCTGTTTTTACCCAAATAGATTGGGATGGTGATGAAACATCGCCCTCCTCACAATTGGCTGGAGTTAATTCCAATCTGGATGAGCCTCCTCAATTTAGTGAGGCTAACAATCCGCCCCTCAATTCAATATGATGCCAGCAACTGCTGGAACATTCCAGCAACAGGGGAACTCCGCAAACTTGTCCAAACCACCAGCTCACATTCAACCCACAATTGCAGCCCAAAGCAAACACAAACGTACCAAAGGGCCACTGGGGCGTGGCAAAAACCTCTGGCACCAACGCTACCCAAAGCTGATCCCCTTGAAGTGGCGTTTATTGCTGATGTTAAGAAGAAATGGGCCGAAACTAGAGCGCAAAAAGCTCTACCTTGCTCAACCCTCTCCCACGCGATTCGCCTTTATTATGGGCATAACCCTGTTGAATTCTATACAGAGGATTACTTCTCATACTTTGCAGCAATCGCGGAGACATTCCCAATTAACACCACCATCCATGAATCAGTGGAGGGCCATTACATCGATGTGGGCTTCACTGAAGCTGCCCTTGCTGACCATGCTGCCACCCTCCAGGTCATTGTTCTGCATGGATCTCTTTGCATCTCCAAAACACGCTCTCACCTGGAAAAAATTTCATGGGTTACTTTTTCCAACCTACCAACGACTGTTGATCCTGAGTCTCTTAAACTGGCGCTCCATCGTGGTTTAATGGAGTTTGGGTCTGTTCTTTCAGTGGATTTTAGCGTCCCCTCTTACTATGCTCCCACTCAAAGAGCTCGCACTGCTAGGGCGTCGTTCATCCCCTCCCCCACTGTATCCCACAACATTGAGGTTATTCCTCATGTGGCAATTGTTGGGGCATGCCCTGAGATCTTTTTGTCGACCCTGATCAGGCGCGCCCCCAGTGTTCATGGTGTAACGCCATTGGACACCTGTATAGTGGCTGCACAGCCCAAAAACAAGCCCTCTTAGCCACCACCCAGGGGCCTAAACCAGGCCAAAAATGATCCCACGTGGCCACAGCAGCAATTACACAACCCACACAATGGGTTCCCGTTCAAGACCTGTCCCCTGAGGCCTTAATACTAGCAGTTGAAACAGCTAAACCCACTGTTGGTATGGGATACCTTCGCGCTCATGCCCCTTCCAGTGGGCACCCCCTCCAATCTCCCAGAGTCAACTCCCTCTCTCACCAAGCGCAAGGCATCTCCCACAGGGCGCCCCTCGTCAGCCACCCCCACCAACCTCCACCAGCGATTTATCGCATCAACCCTCAGCTCCCAATGGAGCTATGCCCACCAGCATGGACTGGCAACCCGCGGCCTGCGGTAGAAGTGCCACCTCAAAGAGTCCTACCCCAACCCCACAGTCCATTTTGCGCGGCTCTTTTGCAGTGTTGGAGGAAGTGAATATGGACTCAGACTCATCAAATGGGGACACCGCGGAGGTCGCCGTTGAGCACCCTCAGGTCCTTCCCCTGCAACGGAGCGGGGGCAGCATGCTAGGCTGGCTTACTGGGTCCTCCGCCCCCCACCCTCTCCTTCCCCTCAGAACCCTTGACGCTCCTCACGGATTGCAGCTAATAGTCAAGCTAAAGGACTCAAAACTAGCCGCCTCACAGCAGCAGGTTTAAGCGCTGGCAACCCCCAGGACATGGAGGGGAACAGCTATGAGTCCCCACGGCAGCACCCTGGCCCTGCAATCCATCAACGCGAATGGGTTGCAGGACTTTAAGCGGAGAGCCCGCCTCCTCTGCAACTTCAGGTCAGCACAAATTGACATCGCTGCTGTCCAAAGCCCCATATCCTCCCCCACGAACAATCTGCATGGAATGAACAGTTTGGAGGCAACTTCTTCTGGACAAATCATGCCGCCCTTATTGTTTTGAATCCCCAGGTCAAAACCCATTCTTTTTCACAATATCTAGGTGGCCGCCTCATACTGGCCAAACTCACCACTCCTGACTTCTCTTTCTTCGCTGCAAGCATCTACCTGCCTAATGCAGGTCAGGAGCAAAACCGGCTCTTGGAAGAGCTCATCCAACTAAATCTCCCACGGAATACAGTCCTCTTGGGAGATTTCAACACAACCATAAGTCGTGTCTGTGACTCTTACCCCCTGCAGCAAAGGAACGCCCTGGATCAAGTCGCCTCTAGGATTGTCTTCGCCTGAGTGGCTTTATAGATGCGCTTCCACCCTCCGCGTCTGGCCTAGGTTGCATGACTAGGATCCAGTATGATGGAGGAGCTTTCCAGTCAGCGTCACGCATAGATATGGCACTGATTGGACCCCTGCTAATTGGCCGCGTCTCCTCTCCCATCTCTCGTGACAACCATCTGAGTGATCACAGGTCACTCACCGTTGTCCTCACCACCACACTTAGACCGTCGCGCAGGTTCTGGCCTAGGGTTGCCCCAGCTCTTCTCAACAACCCCTTCACTAAGGAGAAGCTGTCTATGACCATCCGAGAGACTCTCACCTCCCCCCACCCCACCTGCTTGACCACAAGGCTAGATGGGCGGTGACCAAGGAGGGCATCACCCGCGTTGCTTACAACTGTTAAAAAGCCCAGATGACCACAGCTCGCGCCAGAGTCAAAAGGGTGGAAGCCAGAATCAGACATCTGGAGCGAAACTGCCAGCCTTCGCCCTCTCCCAGTTGGTTGGAAGACTGGGAAGCGGCGCAGGAAGCGCACTCCGCTTGGAGCTCACACTGCAGGAAGAATGGGCAGCAAACTTTACAACATCTCGTTACTATGCTCAATGGGAGCGCCCCACCCGCTTCTTCTTTCAGAAACAGAAATCTCGGTCAACAGCGCAGGATATTACTGCACTGAAGATTGGCACTACAACCACTTCGGATAAGGAGGAAATCACGCGGGAACTACACCACTTCTACTCCAGCCTCTTACATGCCACCCAGGTGGACCCGTCAGACATCCAAGACTTCCTGTGGCGGGCTCCAGAGCCGCCCATTGACCCACGGGATGATGAGGCTCTACTGGCGCCTATTTCCATCCAGGAGGTGATGGAAACCCTTCTGAAATCCCCGCGGCTTAAAGCCCCAGGCCCAGATGGAATACCCTTCGAGGTGTACCTTCTGGAACCTGCGGTGATAGCCAGAACCCTCCGCGACCTCTTCGCTGCACTCTTGGTGAATGGCGAGGTCCTCCCCGACTCCAGAGGCTCAATCACGACCCTCATTCACAAGAAGTCAGACCGTGAGAGCCTGGCGAACTGGCGCCTCATAGCGTTGATCAACACAGACCACAAGCTCTTCATGAAGCTTCTGGCCAACCGCATCACCAAATGGGTGTCACCTCGCCTCTCCCCATCCCAGCATGGTTTTATTCTGGGTAGGTCGTTATGGGACAACTATAATGACCTTCACGTGACTTTGACTACTAACTCTCGTAAGGTGAATGGCTTTGTGGCTCTCCTGGATATGTAGAAAACATATGATCGGGTGGCCTGGAAGTATATTGATGCTTCCCTGGCCCGCTTCCATCTCCCGCCGCAGCTAGGCGATGGATATCAGCACTATATGAACAGCTCCACACCAGAGTCCTGGCGCCAATGGGTTTTACAGTGGCAGTACCAGTTGGACAAGGCCTCCGGCAAGGGGACCCCCTGAGCCCTATCATTTTTAACATCACCCTCGACCCCCTCTTAGCCTCCTTACAGGACAAGCTAACAGGGATTCTGGTCCCAAGTAAAGCCCCCACCCGCACCATGGCATTTGCAGATGACACCGCCATTGCATTTGGATGCCCTAGGGATGTTGCCCTTGCTGCTGTGACCATTGAGAGGTACACCAAGGCTAACGCCATGGTCAACACCTCCAAGACAACAGTTGTACAGGTCGGCTCCCCCACCTTCCCCCCACCATCTGGTATTGAACCTGTGCGCGGTTACCTTCCATCACCTGGGCGTTCTCACCAACCAACAAGGAATTGCGCTAAAAGACAATGAGGCCTTGCTCCTCGCAGCAGTTAACTCCAGGATTGCCAGCTGGAACTGGTGGCACATCACCCCCAGGGTCAAGCTCTGATGGCCAATGTGTTCCTCCTCTCCAAAGTCTGGTTCCTAGCGCACGTCTGCCCATTCACAGATGCCTTTTATACGCGGCTCAATGTACTCCTCCGCTGTTGGATCTGGGGCTCAAACCATCCACCAATGGCCCTCTCAACCATTGCCGGACCCTGCAATGAAGGGGGCTTAGGGCTTCTGGACACGCGATCCCATGCCACCACAATCTTCCTGAAGTTCTTATAGCCTATTGTCTGCTGGGACGCGACCCCCATGCCCCAATGGGCGCCCACCCTCCGCCAGTCAGTGTCAGCAGCTCTGGGTCTTCCTAGAGCATCTCTGACCTCATTAGGATAGTGGCTCACAAACCACCCAGGCCATCGCCTAAAACCATCCTCATCCCCCTACTGGAACCAGGCTCTCCTTGCCCTGAAACGAGTAGGCGCGCAGATCCACCATGCCTTCCCATACAGAAGGTAAGGCCCTGGCCTCAGCCCCCGTCGCCATGCAATTGTGCACAATGGAAAAGTTGTCACGACTCGCCTCAACCCCTAAGATCGTCCTCCCATCCGCCCAAGACTCCTTGAGCTCCTCCCTCCCTCCGTGAGATTTGACCTTAAGGAATTGTGGAAGGACGTCTATCACCCCATCCTGTCAGCAAAGATGTCCAACACCTTATGGAGGGTGCTCCACTGTTCATACAGGACAGGGGACCAGACTGGCCCTACCTTCCAGCACCAAAGCTGCCCCCACTGTGCAGAGCCTATTGACTACCACCTCCATCATTTTTTCACCTGTCCAGGTGTCGCCGCATTTTGGCCAAAGGCCCGCGCGCTCCTCCATGCTCAGCCCTGGTCTGGACACCCTGTGCAAGAACTCATGTTCGAGCAGATGTTGCCTGGTTGCCACCAACCCCTCCGTGTCCTCGCCTATGCCACAGCCATCTGGACCATCCATAACTCCTTCCTTCATGCTGCCTTTGACCAGCAGGTGTGGACCCTTCCACACATGATCACCCACTTTCAGGTACACTTTGAGATGGCCCTGAAGGTCTGCACTATGTCGCCAACTCTCCCCCGCTCAGTTGTCACTGTAGCACGGCTCTGGCGCACAAACCCCCCTCCCTTTCTCAACGCCTCCTCCCTCCCCTTCCCTCGCCTCAGGCTCTTAGGAGTCCAGTTGTAATTCAATAAACATCGATGAATCCCTCCCTTGGGTTGGGACCATCTAGTACTAAAAAAGGTTCTTATCATTTCTAAAACACCCTCATTCGGTACAAGGGCTCAATCCTTCATAGCCTAAGCACAAAGCTACCTTAAAGATAGAAAGGTCATGCCAATCAAGGGGGCACAATATCCTTAACAAAGCCATGTCTCTTTAAAGATTATAAATAACCTTAATTTGAGTAGTTAGAGTACACTTTAAAACATCTTGTATGGTTTAATTATTGCCATAGTGCAGTTTTTCACTAGTAACGATTTACTCACTAGGAATTTCACTGATGCTAAAATGACTAGTAATCATTTTTCATTAAAAGAACTAGCCAAAGATCTCTGAGAACTTTAAACTACAATCTTCTAAGTACCTTTTAGGTCTAACAAGTGAAGAAATACTTCCCAATGATAAAAAATTTCAGCGGTGTCAACATTCTTCAAATGGAGAAAAAATATTATTGCAACAAGGTGAGCGTACTCCAAGCAGCATGAAATACCTGTTAAAAATAATCAAAGGAATGCATTTCATAGCACCAATAACATTTACCATCCTCGTTCCAGATGATGCAACCTTTTAGATGCAATCAGCCAAAGTAACTGAGACTATGGAAGCCTTAACGTATTCATCTCTGTGACTTGGAGAGCAATACAATTAAAGTCAATCCACCCAGGTTGCAGAAGAAGTAATGCACTTATACACTACTACTGCCCTTCTGAGTACTGCAGCAGGAGTTGAAAAAACTGAGTCATACCTTTAACTATTTTTCCATCCTGCTCTCCACCATCAGCTTCAGCTTTTGAGTTGCACCAGATGGAAATCAAAAGACAAATTGGTCTTACTTAAAAGCTTCATTTCCAAACCCTTGAATTATATGTGGACTGCTACCAATTTTGGACAAAGAAATTAAAGCCATTTAAATTATTTAAGAGAAAAGTAAAGAAAACATAATATAAATTTGTGGATTAATGTGAATTTGGCTTATATCTTTACAAAGAAATTTCTCACCAGATTAATAATTCCTCAATAACCATATCTGGTCAATTAGAGCAGAATGTGACCAATTTTTTATCCCATTTAAATGAACAACAGCAAATTTATGAATCCCATATTGAGGAGTTAACAAATTGGATCTGCCAGCCTAATGAAAGAGACAATGCTCAACTAACTTCTGAAGTGCACACTCAATAAGGTCCAACTGGCCAAAGGTTTATAAGGCTCAGAAGGACCCAGAAGCCCAGAGGTTCACCAGGACCCCTGAAGAAACCTCTGCACATTGAGATAACCTGAGATGAGGGCCATTATTCTCATATTCAAAACATGGATGCAACTGAGGGGGAGTATCTTGTAGGAGTTGGATAGAAATTGAAGAAAATAATCTTAATGATGACTTAACCTTAACTGCACTTCATGAAAAGATTGCACTATTTAGCAAATATGTTCTGACATGAACACTGTAAGTCTGGGGAGTAAAACCTGCAGCTAAATTGGGAGCTAATCCCATTTCATACCAAGAAAGGGAAGAAGCCGGCAGCCATCCCCTTTGTCACCCTGGGAGATTTAGCCCATGTGGTAGATGAGAGGTGGGGGATGGTGTATTTCTTAAAGGTTGCGTCGTTTTTCCCTATGCTTACCACTCATGAGTTGATAGGAGGATAAAGGTATGTGTGGGGAAGTGGCGGCAGTCAGGGCTCTATGCCAGCAAATAGTTGACTGCAATTCTCCCCTTAAAAGGTTTCAGGCAGTTTAAGTTTTGCAAGAAATTTAAATTGGGTTCTGCCAAGAACAAATCAAATATATTAGTTTCTATCATGGAAAAAACCTTTTGCTGTGACTCATCATCACCAGTAATTGTGAGCCCATCCCTGATAGGTATGGGCGCACCAAACCCCTTTCTTGACTCAGTAGGACCAGTCTTATTGGCCTGGCCATGGGCAACTTCAGCCACCTACTAAATGAAGCAATGCCAATCCACCAAGTGAAGCCATTGCATAATGGGAAAGTTGATGGCAAAGTTTAAGTGTGAGTCAGCTGGCCAGGCCATGATTGATCCAGTGTCATAATATTTTGTGATGCTAATTTGGCATAATTAAAATTGCAAAATTATCCTCGATGGTGAATGTCCTTGCTTAGGTCCCCATCTTTGTTAATAAGCTTATAGGGTTGTGGTCCTGACTGGATCCGCAGTTGCTCCATTTTTACTCTTTCATGTTGTTTTTTAATAAAAAAAAGTCCTAAAGCAGACAAAAATTATTTTTGAAAGGTTAGAGTTCTGTTAAACATTTAATGATAATGATTTCTAATCTTAAAAACTTCTAGTTAGCCCTTGCAGCTGATTTTTTCATTTTATATCCATCAATATGGATGTCTGTATCTCAGGTATTCTGGCTGGGGTTCTGAGTGTTCATTCATCTAAGTTCCAGACCAATCTTATTATTATCAGTACGCCCCATGACATAATGGAGCAACCCCTGTTTTGGCCCATCTCCACCCTTCTTGGTGAGAAGGTTGCTGTAATGGTTTTTTGTCATCAGTGTATGATTCATTCCTCTACTCAAAAAGTTTCCACTAAGTTAGCTATCGTCTCATCTTTCTGATGGTAATACTGTGCCCTCCTGGCCCAAGTGTGGAATGATTGGGGACCTCTTTTCTTCACAGGTAGGCCAGTCTTGAAGGCTTACAGGTGTGGGGGTTTTGTGTGTCCCTGCGGCCATTATCCTGACTCTTCAACCCACTATTCTGTGCTCAGTGATGAGTAATGGAGCAGTCAAGTCAAATACTTCAGGAAACCAATGCATGTAAGCCAGTTGGTGCTTGTGTTGCCTGATGGGCAACCATCAGAGGAGGAGGTGGCTCATGTGACTGGTGCCACGGTTTCATCTCCTGTAAGTGCTTCAGAGATCATACAGGTGGATACCTCTTTTTCCCCAGTTATATCTCGCCAAGTGACTATAACCCAAAATCAGGCATATTTTTGTTACTGTACAATCCCAGTTAGGCTCACATTTGGTATCCATGGAAGCTCTCCTGGACACAAGGGGTGGCAGGAACTTCATGAGTTTGCAGATCATTCAAGGCTTGGATCTGGACCTTGATGTCAGGTCCTCAGTATTGAGTGCATCAACAGCTTTGATGACGTGTTATGCAGTGTGACGGCCATATTATTCTCAGTGAATTAGTATGGATTCTGTGATTAGTTCACTGAGGTTCCTGACTTGTTATTTTCTGTTATTCTTGATGTTGGGTGGTGGTGGCGGCAAATGGTGAGTATCAATCTAGAACCTTACATGTTATCACTTGCAAATCTGTATGTGCACGTTGAGTTTCCCCTTATAGGCACTTTTTCCCCTGCTAGAGAAGTGGAGTCAATCATGTCAGTTCCTTCCACCGCTGCATTTCCAGAGAATTTCTCTTCTAGATTCTCTAAATTCAAGGCTATTCTTTATATGGAAAAGTCCAACCGCCTTCTCTCCCACTCCAAGTATAATCTGGACCTCCATTTGCCTTTAAATTTAATGAACATCAAAAGTACCTTGTATTTATATACTGAGCAGTAGGACAAGGCCCTGGAAGTGTGGTTAAATGATTTGCTCACAAATGGGTGGGTGTTCATGAAGACCTCTTAAATCACCTCTCCCATAGTGTGTGCTCAGATAGCTGATGGCAACTTGCAGCCCTGTGTGGACTATGTTTCCTTAATAACATAACCTTTCATGATCCCTACCCTTTCCCTAAAGCAGATGATTAGCCAGGTGATTGCATAGTCCCAGGTAATTTTGAAGCTCAATCTTTTGAATGCGTTTAATAAGTTTTTTGGTGGAGGACCAGGAGTGGCTTATGGCGATTTGTACCACAAGGGGGATTTTCCATTTCCACATAATGCCTTTTGGCTTGAAAAATGCTCCGGCCAACTCCAGTGGATGATTGACAACATGTTAAGTGGCCTTTAGTTATCTTTGTGTGGTGGCATATATTGATATATCCTCATACATTCCTCATTCACGAGAAGCACAATAAGGACCTGGAGTTAGCGCAGGCTGCGCTGCATAAGGCCAACTTTTATGTGAAACCCTCCAAGTGCGAGTTTTTCAAGGATGAGGTTAAATCTTGTTAACTTGGTACTAAAGAATGATTACGCCATTCCTCCCAGCAAGCTTAAAGAGAAATTTAAGTGGCCCACTACTACAGTCCAGAAGCAGTTGCAGAGCTTCTTGGACACAACCATCTTTTTGAAAAATTTTCTTCTGCCCTCTCACAACTAGCTGCGCCACTGCATTCCTAACTTGATAAATGTTCCATTTTGATGAATGGCGGAATGCCAACAGGCGTTTGACACTATTAAGGAGGTGTTTCTGGCGCCTCCCATTCTCAAGCATGTGGATCCCACCAAGCCATTTATTGTAGCATGTGACGCCTTGTCCGCCGCTGTGGGGCAGTATTACTGCAATAGCAAAACAGGTTGAGCACCTAGTTGCTTATTTTTGTGCAAGTTCATACTATCTGAATAGTTCTGGGTTATCTACAATAAAGAGTTGGCCCATGTGTAATGGTCTCTTACCCACTGGCATTATCTTCTCCAGGGCGCATGGCACAAGATGACTGAGTGGACGGATCATCAGGCTCATATATATTTTTTAAAATTACAGAAGCTAGCACATTATTAGCTCCAGACATATTTAATCTTTGTAGATATAATTTTAAATGGTAAAGTTTATGAAAGGTGCTCTGAATATTATTCCCAACTTTTTGAGCCACATCCTTGCATTGAGTCGGTGGAGGTAAAAGAGCAGGAGTTAGATTTGTCAATCCTGCCAACTCAAATCTTAGTCATTGCTCCTCCCACAATCTCAGCAATGGATTGGGCCTCAGACGTGCCTCTGGTCACTCAGGATCTAACGGTCAGACGGCTTGTAAGGAGGGCCTGGAGTAGTTGGACCAGCTTGCGCTGTCAATGCTTAAGTGGTCCTATTATTCATTAGTGGAGGGGTAATTCAGTTTCAGTTAAGACTATGGGTGCCGCCTCAACACCATAACAAAGTAATTCAGTCTCATCATGAACCTCCAGAAGTGGGTCATCTTGGAAATAAAAAATTCTCAACTTGGTACAGTGGATTTACAACTGGCCAGGGGTCTCAAAGGACATTTTAGCATGGATCTCTAGTTTCATAACATGCATGTGGGCGAAATCCATTTGCCCCAGTTAGAACAACCTTCTCCATCCCTTGCAGCAGGCTGAGAGGATGTTGACCTTGGTATATGTTGATTTTTTTGTTGAGCTCCCTACTCCAATGGGTATTACGTGATTGTGGTCGTTGTAGACCATTTTACCAAGTTTTTGTTGTATATCCCCTATTCGTCCACCATAATCTCCAAGAAAACTTCCTGCCTTTTTGTATGACATGTCTTCTTGATGTTTGGGTTGCTGCAGGGGATTTTGAGCGACTGGGTCCCTAGTTTAGGTGCGCTTCAGGATGGCATTCTAGCTTTCTTAAAAATTCAGCCATTCCATTCCAATATGTATCACCCCAAGTCAGAAGGTCAAATTAAGCAGGTCAACCAGATCCTGGAGCAATATCTTTGTTGTTACGCCGCTACTGAGTAGGATACTTTGGCAGATGACCTTCCATTGGCCTAGTTTCTTTACAATAATGCCTCCCAGGCATCTATGGGGTTTTTGCCCTATGAGGCCACGTTGGGGCATAACCCCTCATTTTCCCCTGTGTTGTGCTTTGGCCTGGAGGTCCCTGCAGTGGTCGAACATGCTCAGCGGATCTGGATCACTCAATACCTGGTCTTTGAGAAACTAATCAAAGCCATCAGCGATTACAAGTAGTTTGAAGATCAGAAACATCTTCTCATTTATGAGAACATGGTGGGTTCATTGATCATGATTAATACCCGCCACCTGCATATGAAGGTGCCCTTGCGGAAGTTTGTGAGCAAGTGGTCAGGTCTGCATGAGGTTTTAAAGGATTTGGGTAATGGCGCTTTCCTGTTGGCGCTTCTCACTCACTTGAAAATCACCCCATTTTCCACGCTACAGATATTACTAATTAAAAACATTCTGCCTGTGGTCTCTGAATTAGTGGTGTTAAAGAATTAGCAAAAGAGGTGTTAGACGCTATTTTAGCATCTCTTCACTTGTGGCGCTCAGTCCAGTACCTGATGGCGTGGAAGGGTTCTTCGCTTATGAGAATATCTGGATGAGTGCTCACAATTATGAAAACTGCCATAAGTTAATGAAAGCCTCTACAAGTCACACCTGGATGCTCCTTGCCCTCCCCTGAAGGTTGCTTCTCAAGGCAATCAAACTCCTGAAAATGCACAAGAATATTGCACTGGCTCAGGTTCCCATTGGGGGGCTCACCTGTCCCAACAAGTGAAGGGTAATGTAATTTTGGGGAGCAACTCCTACGGCTTATTTGGGAGCTATTCACTTATTTTGGATTAAAAAAGGGAAGAGACTGGAAGCCGTCCACCTCATCACTCTGGGAAATTTAGAACATGTGTTAGATGAGAGGTGAGGGAAGGTGTATCCCTTGAAGGTTGCGTCGTTTTCCCCTATGCTAACCACTCATGAGTTGGTACAGCGGATACAGGTATGGGTGGGGAAGTGGCGGCAGTCAGGGTTCTCAATCAGAAGAGAGTTGATTGTGATTCTCCCACTCAAAAGTTTTTGGGCGGTTTGAGTTCCACTGAGGATGTTAAATTGGGTTCAGCCAAGATGAATCAAATAAAATTAGTTTCCAAGCGTGGGAATTTCCATCACATGTGACTCATCATCACCAGTAATTGCAAGCCCATCTCTGATAGGTACGGGTGCACCAAACCCCTTCTTGACTCAGTGGGACCAGCCTTATGTGGCCTGGCTGTGTGAGCCCCAGCTGCCCACCAAACAAAATGACGCCAATCTGCCAAGCAAAATCGTGACAAAAGGGGAAAGTTTGTGGTAAAGTTTAATCATGAGTCAGCTAATATGGCTGTGATCTATTTAGTGCCATAGTATTTTGGGATGCCAATTCCAACATAATCAAAATAGTGAAAATATTTTTATAGTGAATGTCATTACTTAGATCTCCATTTTTCTAAGGATCTTAGAATGCAGTGGATCCTGAAAGGTTCCGCAGTTGCTCCATTTTTTTCATTCCTGTAATTTTAGTTTCAAAAAAAGCTTATACATACAAAAAATTAATTGAAAAAAGTTAGAGTTTTGTTTAAAATCTAATGATGATGATTTATAATCTTGGAAGTCCCTAGTTAGTCCTTATGGCTGCATTTTTTTATTTTTTTTATCCATCAATATGGATGACTGTACCTTGGGAAATCTAGCTGGGGTTCTCAGTGTCTAAAATTTGGAGTTCCAGGTTGACCTTAATGCTATTATTATAATAATCCATGGCAGCCACTAGTCAAAAAACTCATTAAGATAACTTGGATGTTAAGATTTATCAGATCACCTCTTAAATCCAGGATTTGGAAAATCAATAAGGTAACATATTGCAGAAACTTGATGACCAGACTACCAAAATCTACAAATTTACCATGCTATAATCTCTAAAGCTGCACCAATACACAGATGACTGGGGTAAAAGTTTTATTGAGATCACAATTTTCTTTGACAACATATTGATCAAAATTGCATGACTGATCTTATTATTGTTGAACCTTCAGAAACTGAGAGATTCTCATCACCAGCTATATGTGCAATCTCCAAACCCGTTAACTCCTTTAAAGCTTACTTTTAGGAGAATATTTACTTGGCACATAGAACATTCAGACCTTACTATTTGTGTATGAAGGGTCCATGGAGAAGAATTAACAGATAGAATATTCACCATATCCTGACCTGCCTTAACTGTAGCGCATGGGAAATAATAATGTCTTACTTCAAAGAATTTGTTTCCTAGTATCAAGTAAAGGCAGCCCTTATTGCAGAATTTGGTAGCAACTTGACACTTTATATAAAAAGCAGGACTTCATGCGCATACACCCAAAAAAAGAAGAATCTTATCCAGACTTTTCTAACAGTTTTTATTATAAAGCCCAGGCCCTAGCCTCCTGTGACTGAGTTACTTTGGACAATGCAATATCTGCTGTATTATCAGATTTTTCTTTCATTTGACACCTCATGATACACTTCTAAGAAGTCAAAAAGCATAGCAAATTAATCCTTGACATCAAGGAGGCTAATATGGTTTTCTTGGACTGGAGACGCGTTAACCTCATCTATAAAGGTATGAAACTCATACCATGCTGTTGGATGAAACCTGGAGCCTTAAGCAGACGTACCTCTGTACTATTATGAGTTTTCATTGTGAGAGTCAAGCTGGAAGAAGAGATCTGACAAGGTGTAAAAAAGACTAAAAGCCTAGGATGCAAGGGTCCCTATGCTGATGAATCTACACCTCAAAAACTTACTCGAAATTTCCTAAAGCAAAAGTTCTTCATCATGTCTGCTCCTAATTAACTCTAAATTTCTGATACTATAGTTGGAAATAAAGTTTCAATTCATTTTATTCTGCTTCAGGAAAACTCCTTGATAACCTCAATGAGCCTATCATATTCAATGCTATCCATTTAATGCCTCACTTTGGCTCTGATGTCACTTGGTTAGAGGCTGTGTTGCAAAAGGTGAAGGTCCTGTCTAAAATTGACACCAGCTCCATAATCAACGTTATTTCATCCCGTCCTATAAGCAGATTAATATAGCTCCTTATTGTAATAGACTTTAGAATATGGAACCACCAGACCCTCCTGCACTAGATCCCTTAAGGCTAAATTTTGAGCCAGTCTGATTTGGTTCACTAGTAATGTCTGCCCAGCTATTGTCTTGGACTTCAATAGCTATGACCTACTCATAGGAACACAGGTCCTTGTTAGTTTTGACACCAAAAATTATTCACAAAATTCTGTATTTCTTAATGGGGTATAAAGTTCCACTTATCATTCAGAACCTGCTGAAGGAGTAAGGGAAGAGAAAACCCTGAAGCTGCCTATTGGAGAATCCCAAATCCATTGAGGGATGGATCACCAAGTAATGGTGCTGAAAACTAAGTTACCTTTTCCACCTTTTTGCTCAAAAAACAATGCCCATTTTACTTTTCAAACAAGGTCGTCATTCCTCCTATGTTAGAAATTCTGGTTAGATAAGATCCCTTTTACTATATCTTTTTCTCAACTAATGGAGGTTTATAGGAAAGCTAATCCCTCTATACGCGAGCCCCAGACTTTAACTGGCATACTTGATCCTGCATATCAAGGACGCATTAATGCCTTGTTGGCTTATATTACCAATAAACCTCATACTGTGAATCAAAATAACTTCATAGTTTTGTCCACACTCTAAAATTGACCAATTTGGTTTTTTAATGGTTGTAGATCTCTTTCTGGCTTATGGCTTAGTGAATACCCCAGCATAGTTCAAGTTGAGGTAAAATTGATGATTCTATTACTCTTGAGCAACAATTTTCGGATTTATTAACTGAGGATCACGCTAACATACATAAAAGGCTCAAACTACATTGTAATGATAAAGGGGGTCCAGCATAGGATGCAGACTGATGCTAATTAACTCATTTAGGCCAGACTATTAAAAATCTAAAGTCAAAGAAGCCCAAGTGACTAAGAAATCAATTCAGTCTTAGAGGCCGCCTGTTGAAACCTTCTCAGAGCCCATGGGCCTCACCCTACTACTGGTCTGCAAGAAATGTATAAATTATTGAGTAATGATAGATTACAGGTAGATGAATGCAGTTGTTATACTAGCACTTAGGAGTCGTTTTCCAATGGACTAGGTTACACAAATTATAGTTTCAGACACTGTTTAAAGACAGGAATCTAGGCAAAATAATCACTAAAAACTTTAACGTCAAAAAAGGTTTATTTTATTAACAAAGAGGAATTATGTGTAGTATTTGGTACTGTTAGTTCTTCCTAGGCTCACTCTCAAATTACTAGTAGCTTTAATATATCTACTAAGGCAAAAAGACCTCGTTTCAAAATGGTAAGCTCAATCAATTATACTCTCTCTACCAGAGTTCTTATTGGTGTATTTTGTGGTTACTAAGCAACCATCAAGGTTGGCATAGTACAGGTGGAATCTTCCAATTACGCTGAGGAACAAGTGAATATGATTAAAAGGTATTTTCACATAAGATTGATACACCAAAGTAACTAAATCCAGCAAAGTTACTTGCCTCATTTGCAGCTGAACATAATAATCATAATAGACCCTATTACTGATATTTTAAGATGAAGCAGGGTAAAAACATATTGAGCTAATCTTAAATGAGAAGTAATTAACTGATTGAAGCCATGGTGCCTCTGGTCAATAATATAAGGAAGGAGAATTGCGTTGGTGGGGTTAAGGATTTAATCAACAGTAAAATGGTAAGGTACCATCTCCATATGAAAACTGGTGCACGTGCCCATACCAATTACTAAGATGGAATTGGATCCTTTTTCTAAATACTAGTTGAATATATGAATAGATATAGATAAAAAGTGATAGTTGGTCAAACCATTTGCAACATTTACCCCGCTTGACCAAAGTAAAGTTTTGACGATGAATGGGGGCCTAAGGAGTTATAAAGTGTCATTGGCTGTCAGGCTGGAGGGCTGATGATAAGGTTTAATGGACTTAGCATGCATGTGGTTGATAAGTCGACCCTTAGTAGAATACTCAAGAGTGTAGAAATTGATAAATTTCTTCAAATATAATCTCAAAAGGCATTAAATAATGTGCTCTAGCTTGCTAATACTTACAAAGCTGTAGTTATTATGATAACGGACTAATTCCACTATATTTAAACGTAGGTAAAGCCTTGCAGTCCACATTATCATGTGTAAGAATCCCTCTCAGGTATGCTCGCTTGGTGCTACGCCGCTGGATCCCACAAAGAATTTAATAAAAATAAATAAATTATAAAAAATTTGGCTTTTATAAATTTTAATGTGAGTGTGGGGGTTAAAATGGGAAGTGATCTTTCCAATTTTTGCCTATTAGTATTTATACTACTTATGAGAGAGGATACCCCAGTGGTAGAGTATGGACCCTCTACCACTGCCTCCTGAGTTTGATCCCAGTAATGGACTTTGGGTAGGGGACAATTTTGACTGTGTTGGTTTTGCGCGCCAATTCCCTGAACTGAGATAGAAAATAGCAAATGTGGTCCATGGAGTTCCTGGCCTATCATATGCCACGCATGGAGGTTTTCCGGGTTTTATCCTCCTTTCCCATTTTCTTCACTTCCCTAATCGGTGCAGTATCATCCCCAGGTCGGCCCACCTCAAATAAAATTATTTATACTACTTATGAAGGTTGGAGGGAATTCAGGGATAAGTTTAGAATAGCCTCAATGCTTCCAATTTAAGTAATATGCAGGAATAGCATATCACAACTTGGGAACTTACTCCATGGAAGCGGAGCAAAAGAAGAGGAATTGTGATTGGCTAGAATGTACCCATGAGGTAACGTTTTAATGAACTAAGTCAATCACCGCCTGTGAAATTTTTTGCACCTTTGGGGACCCCCGTCAAGCCTATAAAAGGGGGTCTTATGTAGCTGTGATAGAAGACTTTATTGGGGTTGGGGGAGTGCCTTCAAATGGTAGCCCCAAAGTCTGTGGTGAGGTCAGAGTAATTTGACTAAGGGATTAAATGTTTGATGTCCATAGAGGTTTTGAACTTATATTAACCCAATTAATGAGGTTCCACCAAGAGTTGTCAAGGGAACTTTTGGCTGAAATTTTTGAAAGCTTTCGTTTTATTATTGTGAAAATTCTCTCTTAAAATCATCAGATAATTGCAAATGGCTTACATTTCCCTTTTTCAGCTGAGATTAACCTAAAACATTCTTATTTTTGAGCTTTAAAGATAAGTGTCCAACATCACCCCCTCAAAAATGGTGGGGGCGAGCAAGGCCAAAGGAAACAGCCATGTACGTGATTAATAGTGATACCAGTAGCTAGATTTTTGATACAGTACTCATTTCTTCTCTTGTAGGTGATAGAAAAGGACCCTCCCAGTTTGTCCCAAGTTTACCACTTCTAGGGGTGATGCGGTTATGGTAGTACAACAACATGTCAGAAACTTGAAAAGTGGGTAAGGGGGTTCAGGACTCATTTGCAGCCTGTCCTTCTTTTGTTACTGTTTTGGCTATATTAGTCATAGCTTCATATTAGAGTTGAATTATGCATTGAGCCAATCTTCTCATAACTCTCTCTGGTTTCTCAACTCTAGAAGAGAATACATCCTTAGATAAGAGGGCAGGTATGCTTGGTTCCCACCCATACAAGACATGGAGACATTTTCAAAATCTGATGATATCTAATCTGGTATGCCATAAGAGCACTAGGTAAATATTGATCCCAGTGAAGAGGATCAATGAGGCCAGTTTGCAAAGGATGGAAACCAAGGTTCCACTTGCTCTTTCCGCAGTTCTATTTGTAGATGGGTTATACAGAGCTGAGAAAAGTTGTTGTGCTCCCATGGAAGCTGCCAGAATTTTGACTACTCTGGAGGTGAAGTTCTTGCCATTATTGCAGAGTAGTATTTGGGAGCAACCGTGGCGAGTGAAGATGTGTTGATGTAAAAAGGTGGCGGTGGCCTTAGCTGTTTAAGCAGGAAGAGCCACGGCTTCAACTCACTTAGTGAGGTGGTCAATAGCTACTAGGATAAATCTGTTTCCACTAGTATACTGAGAAAGGGGAATTGTTACATCTAAGCTGATGGTGTGGAACGGTTGTTGCAGGGTAGTTGGTTGATATTGGTATCTAGACTTGAAGACAAATTTCTTCTTACAAGTAAGGCAGGCTTCTAAAACATTAACGATAAATTCCATCATTCCATCCCAGTAAAACCAATCCTTAATTCATTCATAGGCTTTCCTTATCCCTCAATGACCTAGGGTAGAATGTGCTTCCAAGATAGCAGGTATGCGTTCTGAGGGTCAAAGGTAAGGTAGCCATTTTGTCCCCATCTGCTTATACAACTTCCCATCTTCAACTTTAATGTTATGGGGAGTGCCAGGCTAACATTTTTTGAATAGGCTCATCCTCATCCCCCATTCACTGAGGTCATTAAAAGGTCATGTAACATCACTGCCTCACTATTATCCAAGTGAAGGATTGGTAGCTGAGTCAACCCATCAACATTCAAGTGAAAGGTTCCAGCATGGTGTTCAATCTTCATGTCATAAGGCTGGAGCTTAAGAGCCCAGCGAGCTAACCGGCCAGTAAAATCCTTCATGTTCTGTAACCATTTTAGAGATGAGTGGTCAGTAACTACAGTGAAGGCAGTCCCATATAATAAAAGGGCGGTAGTGCTTTACAGCCAACAGAACAGCAAGATTCTTTCTCAGTTACAATGTAGTTGCATTCCGCCTTTGACAGCATCTTACTAAAATAGGATACAGGATGATCTACACCGTGTTCATCTAATTGGGCTAAGATGGCCCCAACAGCATAGTCTGAGGCGTCATTGAACAAGATGAAATGTTTATTATAATCTGGGTGCCATATGATAGGACGTTGTTGTAATAGCTGTTTCATCGTCTCAAAAGCGGCCTTTTGCTCATCACCCCGATAGAAAGGGGTATTCTTCGTTAATAGACGGATAAGGGGCTCACTGAGTTGGGCGAATTTAGGGATGAACTGATGGTAATATCCCATCATCCCTAAAAATACCTGAATATCCCTTAGTTTTTAGGGGCCAGAATCTTTGAGATGGCTTAGACCTTGTCCTGCATAGGCTGAATACCTTCTTGTGAAATGGAGTGGCCGAGGAAATCCAATTTTCTTTGGAAGAAGGTACACTTTGAGGGCTTTAACTTTATATTAAACCGACGTAACCGTTGGAACACCTCCTTAAAGTGATCAAGATGTTCGTTGAAAGTTTTACAGAACACTATGATGTCATCAAGATAGATGATGACACAAGTCAACTTGAGGTCCCGTAAGATGTGATCCATTACACGCTGGAAAGAGGCAGGTGCGTTAAATAAACCTTGAGGTAATCATGTGGGTTGAAGAGACCTTCACTACAAATAAGAGCGCATTTCTCCTGATCTTGAGGAGAAAGGTCCATTTGTTAATACCCACTGGCCAAGTCCATGGCGGAGAAAGAGTTAGAGCCAGATAGTTGAGCCAGGGTTTCATCAATGCAAGGAATAGGATAGCTATCCTTCTTAGTGAGGCTAATCAACCTACAGTAATCCATGACTATATGATGACCACCATTTTTATTTTTAATTAGTAGGAGAGAGGTGGAGACCAAGGGCTTTGAGAAGGATTGAATAACCCCACATCTATTAACTGCTGGAGCTCCGTCCGCATTTGTTGCTCCTCCACTTTTGACTTGCATTAGGGTTTGGACCTAATAGGCGGGCATCACCCACATCAATGGAGTGGCACCAGCCCTTCATGTGCCCATAGTCAGTATCCAATTTGGAGAAGATATCACTATATTCATCCAGCAAGGTATGAAATTTCTAAACTCCTCTGGGGTTAGCTTATCTGAAATATGAAAGTTGAGCAAGGTACACACCATTTTATCCATGGGTAAGCCCAAATCTGACATAGAGCCAAAAGAGTGGATATGTTCAATGTCCTCTACTGGGAGTAGAAAACCTCTACCAATCTCCTGGTGTTTCTTTATGATCATATCTTTACCGGTGAGGTTTCCTAGAAGAATTTAATAGGCCTCTGATAGGCAGGGTCTAATATAACAGGCAAAAACATGAGGCTCCAAAGGGCTAACGCCCTCAATACTTATGAGGTGCAATAAACAATGATGTGGGATTTGTAGTGTGATTTTAGTGTTGATCACTTTTTGTTTCCCAAGATTAATCAAGACCTCATCTGCCGCATAAAAAGGGATACCATCCCTGGCATCCACTGAATCAGGTAATTTTTTTATATTATGACTGGAAGTGGTATATGGCAAGGTTATGGATTAAATAGGATATTTGACCAGGCAAGAGTATTCATGTTTGCTGGGTTCTTTATTGGATAATACTAAAGGGACTTCTTTTTTTAGTACTAGATGGTCCCAACCCAAGGGAGGGATTCATTGATGTTTATTGAATTACGACTGGACTCCTAAGAGCCTGAGGCGAGGGAAGGGGGAGGCGTTGAGAAAGGGAGGGGGTTTGTGCGCCAGAGCCGTGCTACAGTGACAACTGAGCGGGGGAGAGTTGGCGACATAGTGCAGACCTTCAGGGCCATCTCAAAGTGTACCTGAAAGTGGGTGATCATGTGTGGAAGGGTCCACACCTGCTGGTCAAAGGCAGCATGAAGGAAGGAGTTATGGATGGTCCAGATGGCTGTGGCATAGGCGAGGACACGGAGGGGTTGGTGGCAACCAGGCAACATCTGCTCGAACATGAGTTCTTGCACAGGGTGTCCAGACCAGGGCTGAGCATGGAGGAGCGCGCGGGCCTTTGGCCAAAATGCGGCGACACCTGGACAGGTGAAAAAATGATGGAGGTGGTAGTCAATAGGCTCTGCACAGTGGGGGCAGCTTTGGTGCTGGAAGGTAGGGCCAGTCTGGTCCCCTGTCCTGTATGAACAGTGGAGCACCCTCCATAAGGTGTTGGACATCTTTGCTGACAGGATGGGGTGATAGACGTCCTTCCACAATTCCTTAAGGTCAAATCTCACGGAGGGAGGGAGGAGCTCAAGGAGTCTTGGGCGGATGGGAGGACGATCTTAGGGGTTGAGGCGAGTTGTGACAACTTTTCCATTGTGCACAATTGCATGGCGACGGGGGCTGAGGCCAGGGCCTTCCCTTCTGTATGGGAAGGCATGGTGGATCTGCGCGCCTACTCGTTTCAGGGCAAGGAGAGCCTGGTTCCAGTAGGGGGATGAGGATGGTTTTAGGCGATGGCCTGGGTGGTTTGTGAGCCACTATCCTAATGAGGTCAGAGATGCTCTAGGAAGACCCAGAGCTGCTGACACTGACTGGCGGAGGGTGGGCGCCCATTGGGGCATGGGGGTCGCGTCCCAGCAGACAATCGGCTATAAGAACTTCAGGAAGATTGTGGTGGCATGGGATCGCGTGTCCAGAAGCCCTAAGCCCCCTTCATTGCAGGGTCCGGCAATGGTTGAGAGGGCCATTGGTGGATGGTTTGAGCCCCAGATCCAACAGCGGAGGAGTACATTGAGCCGCGTATAAAAGGCATCTGTGAATGGGCAGACGTGCGCTAGGAACCAGACTTTGGAGAGGAGGAACACATTGGCCATCAGAGCTTGACCCTGGGGGTGATGTGCCACCAGTTCCAGCTGGCAATCCTGGAGTTAACTGCTGCGAGGAGCAAGTCCTCATTGTCTTTTAGCGCAACTCCTTGTTGGTTGGTGAGAACGCCCAGGTGATGGAAGGTACCGCGCACAGGTTCAATACCAAATGGTGGGGGAAGGTGGGGGAGCCGACCTGTACAACTGTTGTCTTGGAGGTGTTGACCATGGCGTTGGACGCCTTGGTGTACCTCTCAATGGTCACAGCAGCGAGGGCAACATCCCCAGGGCAGCCAAATGCAATGGCGGTGTCATCTGCAAATGCCATGGTGCGGGTGGGGGCTTTACCTGGGACCAGAATCCCTGTTAGCTTGTCCTGTAAGGAGGCCAAGAGGGGGTCGAGGGTGATGTTAAAAAGGATAGGGCTCAGGGGGTCCCCTTGCCGGAGACCTTGTCCAACTGGTACTGCCACTGTAAAACCCATTGGCGCCAGGACTCTGGTGTGGAGCTGGTCATAGAGCGCTGATATCCAGCGCCTAGCTGCGGCGGGAGATGGAAGCGGGCCAGGGAAGCATCAATATACTTCCAGGCCACCCGATCATATGTTTTCTCCATATCCAGGAGAGCCACAAAGCCATTCACCTTACGAGAGTTAGTAGTCAAAGTCACGTGAAGGTCATTATAGTTGTCCCATAACGACCTCCCCCAGAATAAAACCGTGCTGGGATGGGGAGAGGCGAGGTGACACCCATTTGGTGATGCGGTTGGCCAGAAGCTTCATGAAGAGCTTGTGGTCTGTGTTGATCAACGCTATGGGGCGCCAGTTCGCCAGGTTCTCACGGTCTGACTTCTTGTGAATGAGGGTCGTGATTGAGCCTCTGGAGTCGGGGAGGACCTCGCCATTCACCAAGAGTGCAGCGAAGAGGTCGCGGAGGGTTCTGGCTATCACCGCAGGTTCCAGAAGGTACACCTCGAAGGGTATTCCATCTGGGCCTGGGGCTTTAAGCCGTGGGGATTTCAGAAGGGTTTCCATCACCTCCTGGATGGAAATAGGCGCCAGTAGAGCCTCATCAGCCCGTGGGTCAATGGGCGGCTCTGGAGCCCGCCACAGGAAGTCTTGGATGTCCGATGGGTCCACCTGGGTGGCATGGAAGAGGCTGGAGTAGAAGCGGTGTAGTTCCTGCGTGATTTCCTCCTTATCCGAAGTGGTTGTAGTGCCAATCTTCAGTGCAGTAATATCCTGCGCTGTTGACCGAGATTTCTGTTTCTGAAAGAAGAAGCGGGTGGGGCGTTCCCATTGAGCATAGTAACGAGATGTTGTAAAGTTTGCTGCCCATTCTTCCTGCAGTGTGAGCTCCAAGCGGAGTGCTTCCTGCGCCGCTTCCCAGTCTTCCAACCATCTGGGAGAGGGCGAAGGCTGGCAGTTTCGCTCCAGATGTCTGATTCTGGCTTCCGCCCTTTTGACTCTGGCGCGAGCTGCAGGTCATCTGGGCTTTGGCACAGTTGTAAGCAACGCGGGTGATGCCCTCCTTGGTCACCGCCCATCTAGCCTTGTGGTCAAGCAGGTGGGGTGGGGGGGAGGTGAGAGTCTCCCGGATGGTCATAGACAGCTTCTCCTTAGTGAAGGGGTTGTTGAGAAGAGCTGGGGCAACCCTAGGCCAGAACCTACGCGACGGTCTAAGTGTGGTGGTGAGGACAACGGTGAGTGACCTGTGATCACTCAGATGGTTGTCACGAGAGATGGGAGAGGAGACGCGGCCAATTAGCAGGGGCCAATCAGTGCCATATCTATGCGTGACGCTGACTGGAAAGCTCCTCCATCATACTGGATCCTAGTCATGCAACCTAGGCCAGACGCGGAGGGTGGAAGCGCATCTATAAAGCCACTCAGGCGAAGACAATCCTGGAGGCGACTTGATCCAGGGCGTTCCTTTGCTGCAGGGGGTAAGAGTCACAGACGCGACTTATGGTTGTGTTGAAATCTCCCAAGAGGACTGTATTCCGTGGGAGATTTAGTTGGATGAGCTCTTCCAAGAGCCGATTTTGCTCCTGACCTGCATTAGGCAGGTAGATGCTTGCAGCGAAGAAAGAGAAGTCAGGAGTGGTGAGTTTGGCCAGTATGAGGCGGCCACCTAGATATTGTGAAAAAGAATGGGTTTTAACCTGGGGATTCAAAACAATAAGGGCGGCATGATTTGTCCAGAAGGAGTTGCCTCCAAACTGTTCATTCCATGCAGATTGTTCGTGGGGGAGGATATGGGGCTTTTGGACAGCAGCGATGTCAATTTGTGCTGACCTGAAGTTGCAGAGGAGGCGGGCTCTCCGCTTAAAGTCCTGCAACCCATTCGCGTTGATGGATTGCAGGGCCAGGGTGCTGCCGTGGGGACTCATAGCTGTTCCCCTCCATGTCCTGGGGGGTTGCCAGCGCTTAAACCTGCTGCTGTGAGGCGGCTAGTTTTGAGTCCTTTAGCTTGACTATTAGCTGCAATCCGTGAGGAGCGTCGAGGGTTCTGAGGGGAAGGAGAGGGTGGGGGGGCGGAGGACCCAGTAAGCCAGCCTAGCATGCTGCCCCCGCTCCGTTGCAGGGGAAGGACCTGAGGGTGCTCAACGGCGACCTCCGCGGTGTCCCCATTTGATGAGTCTGAGTCCATATTCACTTCCTCCAACACTGCAAAAGAGCCGCGCAAAATGGACTGTGGGGTTGGGGTAGGACTCTTTGAGGTGGCACTTCTACCGCAGGCCGCGGGTTGCCAGTCCATGCTGGTGGGCATAGCTCCATTGGGAGCTGAGGGTTGATGCGATAAATCGCTGGTGGAGGTTGGTGGGGGTGGCTGACGAGGGGCGCCCTGTGGGAGATGCCTTGCGCTTGGTGAGAGAGGGAGTTGACTCTGGGAGATTGGAGGGGGTGCCCACTGGAAGGGGGCATGAGCGCGAAGGTATCCCATACCAACAGTGGGTTTAGCTGTTTCAACTGCTAGTATTAAGGCCTCAGGGGACAGGTCTTGAACGGGAACCCATTGTGTGGGTTGTGTAATTGCTGCTGTGGCCACGTGGGATCATTTTTGGCCTGGTTTAGGCCCCTGGGTGGTGGCTAAGAGGGCTTGTTTTCGAGCTGTGCAGCCACTATACAGGTGTCCAATGGCGTTACACCATGAACACTGGGGGCGCGCCTGATCAGGGTCGACAAAAAAGATCTCAGGGCATGCCCCAACTACCGCCACATGAGGAATAACCTCAATGTTGTGGGATACAGTGGGGGAGGGGATGAACGACGCCCTAGCAGTGCGAGCTCTTTGAGTGGGAGCATAGTAAGAGGGGACGCTAAAATCCACTGAAAGAACAGACCCAAACTCCATTAAACCACGATGGAGCGCCAGTTTAAGAGACTCAGGATCAACAGTCGTTGGTAGGTTGGAAAAAGTAACCCATGAAATTTTTTCCAGGTGAGAGCGTGTTTTGGAGATGCAAAGAGATCCATGCAGAACAATGACCTGGAGGGTGGCAGCATGGTCAGCAAGGGCAGCTTCAGTGAAGCCCACATCGATGTAATGGCCCTCCACTGATTCATGGATGGTGGTGTTAATTGGGAATGTCTCCGCGATCGCTGCAAAGTATGAGAAGTAATCCTCTGTATAGAATTCAACAGGGTTATGCCCATAATAAAGGCGAATCGCGTGGGAGAGGGTTGAGCAAGGTAGAGCTTTTTGCGCTCTAGTTTCGGCCCATTTCTTCTTAACATCAGCAATAAACGCCACTTCAAGGGGATCAGCTTTGGGTAGCGTTGGTGCCAGAGGTTTTTGCCACGCCCCAGTGGCCCTTTGGTACGTTTGTGTTTGCTTTGGGCTGCAATTGTGGGTTGAATGTGAGCTGGTGGTTTGGACAAGTTTGCGGAGTTCCCCTGTTGCTGGAATGTTCCAGCAGTTGCTGGCATCATATTGAATTGAGGGGCGGATTGTTAGCCTCGCTAAATTGAGGAGGCTCATCCAGATTGGAATTAACTCCAGCCAATTGTGAGGAGGGCGATGTTTCATCACCATCCCAATCTATTTGGGTAAAAACAGCCCGAGTATTTGCTGTGATTTCGTGGGCAAAACTCACTGACTGATTGGTGAATTGGTCGTTTTCAGCATATGGAGATAAAGCGCCAACTTGAGAAGTGCCAATCACGGGGTTTAAATGGGATGGGTGATATTGGAACTGGTGTGAAGTTCCAAAATCTGAACCATTTGAATCACCATTGGGAAGAGTAGATTGTCCCAATTTGGTGCTTAGTGAACCAGAATGTGCAGCTAATCCAACCTTACATCCGAGGGTTTGGGGGTCAGGTAGCTGGGTATCGCCCCTCATGGGGGGAGCCAGAAACACGGCGTCAGCAATAATAGATGGGGCTGAATTAGCTGACACAATGGGGGAGGTGAATGCCTGGATGAGCTGAGTTGCATTCAACTGAGCAGACGCCATTAAAACAGAGTGGGTGATGACCTCCTTGGTTGAAGGGGGCCCAGCGGGTTGGTGGGAGCAGAGTACGCAGAGCTGTTGGGCGTGCAGGTTGCAGAAGTGTGATCAGGTGAACTAGCGCTGTTGAAGTAGCTCCAGGATGGGGGGTGGTGCCTGCTTTCACAGCCGCTGCTTGAGAGTGGGTGATTCTGGTTGACCCTGAGGTGGGTAACTGGGGGTTGCTTCATTTGGGGGTGGTGCTGGCTCGTTTGGCTAAGCCCGCGGGTTCTTTGTCTGGTTTTCTGCCATATTTGCTAATAGTTTTTGTAAATCTCTTTAGTTTTCGTAAATCTCTTTAGTTTTTGTAAATCTCTTTAGTGGAGCTAAATTTCAAGGCTGAATTGATTTTCGAAAAGTGATGCTTAGCAGAAAGAGGTTTGTAAGACTAAAGGGACTTCGAAGGTTGAGTAACAAGAGGACCCCTTGCTTCAGGTTAATTATTCCTTCTTACTCAATCATAAACTTAGTGATGATGAGCATATCATATGCATTATTGTCCAAAGCCACCACAGGGGCTGATAAGATAAGCTTCCCAATTTGAATGGGAAGGGAAAAGTATGCCTCAATAGCATGGGTATTGTTGGGGCCAACGGTTCCAAACTCTTGCATATACTCCAAGTCAAGCGCTAACTTTATTTTCTTAATAAGTACAGTAGAGATCACTTTGACTGAGGGAGCCAGTGTCCAAGATGGCCAATATTTGGACCTTTTGAATGACTACTTCAACCTTAGTGAGGGTCCCTCCAAAGTTAAGTGACAAAGCTGAGACCTCCTTGAGCCGTAAGGTAGAGGTGATTTCTTGCCATCTAGGGGTAGTTATTCATGATAGATTGTAAGGGACGAACACGCTGAAGAGGTCAAATCAAGCCAGCTAGGAATCATCACCATCACTGGCAGTGTCAATCACTTGTGGACACCCTAGGATTTGACTGAGGTACGTTTCCTCAGGGATGGTGGTCTCATCTATTCCTCCAGCGTTCAAATGATCAGCAACCTCTACTTCTGCGGGGCTTCTAATATGTGATACCCAAAGTCATCATAACCCCCCTCATATTCCTCCCCAAGGGTATTCATGAAAATGGGCAAGGCTGAAATGGAGGCAGGGGGCCAATCACAGAAGATTGGGTAGCCGTAGAGCGCGCATTTTTCAGCTTGTCTGGAAGGGAAGGCACAGAGGCTTTTAGTGCGCTGGCGTGGGTGTATGGTTGTTACAACCTTACAGGGTGAGGGAGAAAGTTTAGTAGGGAAAATAGACACAGGTGACCTCACTTTCAATTGAGTAACAGGAAAATACTCCTTGATGGTTAGTTTCAAGGTTGACATTTCAACTTCAGGTGGTGTGGCACATACATGGAATTCAGCCACATCCAACAAAGCTTTCTTTTTTTTTAGTACTAGATGGTCCCAACCCAAGGGGGGGATTCATCGATGTCCAACAAAGCTTCCTTAATGTCATGGGTATTCGTAAAATATTGTTTCACTGAGATGATATGACAGGCTAGAGAGGGCTGAAAGGATAGCCCAGTTAACAGGGCGGTAATAGAATCATCAAGGGTAAGCATGTTTTAGGTTAACAACCTTTGTGCAGCAAGATAAAAGCGTTTAGCAAAGGCATTGGTTTATTCTCCTTCATACATACTAAGGCGCATAAAGGCCTGTTTTTCCCTGTGTAGACTTTGCTTTAATCCGAATTCAGCTAAAAGAGCCTCCTTCACTTCTGACCAGGTGTACCCAAAGTTCAAGTTGGGTACTATCATCTCTTGCACTAAGCGGCTTAAACAAGGAAGGATGTATCGAACATTTTGCTTGTCAGCTGTACCATCCATGGCAGCTTTGTAGACATACAGAAAGGTAACAATACTTCCCTCACCAGGGTGGTATTTGTCCTTAAGGGGGAGTTTAAAAGGGCTCTGCTCAAGCTCCTCAAGGCGGGACAAAGCGCTGCAATTGCTT
>JAKSZP010006877.1:0-108463 GCA_022478985.1 Massospora cicadina | reverse complement strand
GATCTAGCTACTTCTTAGGCACTTGGTCTCAAAAAAGTTAGATCTGCTTCCACTACCTATACCATTATTATTATCTTGTCCCTCACACTGGCGTAAAATATCTTGTAGGAGGAATCATATTTTACTATGGCATTCCACCGGAGCCTCTACTGCAATTGGTTGATTACAACTACAATGGAAATCCATAAAACCCTAGGAACTTTTTTGATTAATCTAATTTATACTATTAGCCCATTAGTTTACCACTTTTGAGTGCTGCTCAGTACACATGAGAAGCACCAATAAGAACTCTAGTAGGAGGGATATTTAGATTGAAAATACGAGGGAAATGATCCTTTTTCCTACATTACTAGACTAGAACCTAGCTAAGGAGATTGTCTAAAAAAAGAGTCAAGCCTTTAGAATGCAATACTACATTGTGCTTTTATCTTGTTATATAATAAAAATCCTCTTGCCATTCTTGTCCTTTTTTCAAGTTTACTAAAGTGGCTGTCTTTACAGCATTTATTTATTTAGTTTAAAAACCTGTTCCTTTGAAATACAACGCCTAAGCGTCAATTTCAACATTGTGGTGCTCACTACAGGGGCTGCTCTAGTTCCCCATAGCTCAATATAATAAATTATGGGTCCCAGTAGTTCTATGGGAGGATCCCTTCCAAATAAATTAGTACCAGCGTTAGAAACTGAAGAGGTCACCCTAGAAGCCTTGAGAATTCAGTATGATTCTGTTGCCAAGTACAAGCGGCTTTAAACGCTCACATTGGCAACTGCCCAATAAAATGCTTGGCTATGATCATCAAGTCAAGGATTTAGCCAAGTTAAATGACATACATGAACGTCGCCTAGAGAGCTTGGATGCAGATATTACCAGAGCTGTTTATCCAGATAACAATTTGTGTTAACTATTTAAGGCCTTAGAACTTGAAGTAAAACCCAGAGCCAGAATGTTAAGTCACTATCAAATGAGAATATTAACGTGAAAGAAAAATTTCTGGCCGCCACCCAATAAGTTACAAATAATAGAAGTTTTATTACAGGCATAACGCTGCCATGTTGGTACCATATGGAACTATTTCAATAGTCCTTCAGAAGTATAGGCTAGTAAAATATGCTATGAGGAACCAAAATATTTGCCATCAACCAAGAATATTGAGGGCAATGAGGCGGGGGAGACATTAGAATTGCTTTGGTTTTCACCTCCGCTCTAGGGGTTGGAGCCTCGTCCCAGCCTGAGATAACAACTACTTCTCCCCCTGATATATCCAACTTAAGCAATTGCAAACTTCTAAGACCCTTCACGAAATCCTGCTGATGCTGCTACACTCAATCCTGTATGCACTTCTACTTGAGCTTCATCAATGGTTCAGTGCCAGTTCAACCTACATCTCAGCTTCACCACGTGTAAAGTCAAGCAGGGGCGAACCAGGGCCTTTGGTCCAATTCATATGAACCTACTGTTCATGTCAAATTCATTGACTTGCAAAAATTTGACAAAGATGCCAAAATACATTAACTTTAATAGTCTCTTTGAGATTTTATGGCCAGAGCATCTGAGAATGCTAAGATAGCGACTTTTATGAGTTCACTGGGAACTGAGATTCAGGAATTAGTAAAGACTAAGTTACAGAAGATTGGTATCACCTACCACAACGCCAAGGACCTTCTCATCAAGGAATTTGGTGGGTCAGAATGGTGACAACCCACAAAATTGAATTACTTACCATTTGTTTTAGATATGAAATGGTGAAAGCTTTGCAGAATGGTTTTTTATAACCCAACTTCTGGAAGGTGTCACAGATGAAACGTCCCAGTTTTGAACACCACCTTGCCTTAAGATCAGCGGATAAACGTCAAAAGATTTTCTGTATGAGGTTCCCTTTAAGTAGTGCTTTGACTCATACTCACCAATTTGACCTTGAATTTAGGAAAATGAAAAAAAGAGAAGATATGACACAATTAAACAAGGATTTCAGCATTGAATCAGCCTTGATTTTTTATTAACAAAATAAACATTAAAATTTATTTAAATCCTAATAAGATGGCACCGCAAGCAACACAAGGAAAAAACCCAGTGGATTAAAAAACACAGAGGATTTTGTCACCTCCAATCATAGCCCATGACAACATTTTTGTTTAGGAATATAAACTAGGTTTTCTGCAGGCTACCGGGTAAGACAAGGCAAGGACAGCCTAAGTCCACCAGAGAGACCAATGCAAGGGCGGGAAATGAGAAAAAATTCTGAACTGAGTTCAGAATTATGTGGGCCTGACTTTTAAGGTCACCCTTCTAGTGAGCTCCTCTGCACTAACTTTTAGGCCCCTAAAAGTATAAAGAATGGCTCGTGAGGGGCACAGCACAGTGCAGACCCCACATAAACTGCAAAAAGGCCCAAAAAAGCGTTCCAATTTGAGATTCTAAAATCCAAATCTTGAGTCAAAATGTAACAAATGGTCCAACCAGACCGTCACAGAAGAGTATAATGTGATTAATGACTTTGATGCATAAATTGTTCTCCAACATGCTTGTGAGCCTTACCAGACTATTATTGGGTAATTAATCTCATGTTAGATAAAGAAAATAATATTACTCACATGGTGAATTACCTCCAGCGTTGCACTTTAACTCTTGAATCACCTAACAAGAACTATCAAGAGACCTACAAATTACTCCCTAGGACCATTCTCTGAGAAAAGTATATTTTTACCCCTGCAATATGGCCCTAAGTCTGAAAAGTTGGACGTTAGACATATTTTTTGTAAATACTTCAGAAAACTGGTCCATTATTGTAATTGCTGCCCTAAGCAAAGTGTGAGACCCAAAGTTCATGCATAACACCCTGTGGATGATGACAAGGTGGGAAAAGACAGGGTGGAGTAGAATCAGGTCATATACTTCAGCTTCTTCTACCAAAATCTAAAAAAAGAAATTGCCACAACATTCTTCAATGTGACGTATTAGTGCTTCCACTGAGCTGTCTTTGGCAGTCTTGGGGGCAAAAATTGTTAGTGTAGTGGTGACCAACTTCTCCAGAGAAAAACTGCTGCAAAATTAGCAGATAAGGTAGTGTCAAAACCTTACGCTCAACAGGTAGAATAATATAAGGATTCTATTTCTATTGAGACCTCAAGTTGACTGGATCCAAGCGCAGTACCATTGAGGCGTTGAAGGAGTCTAGCCTCATTTATATGAAGAGTAACAAAATCTTTTAGGTCAAGCAGACAAAGTGGATTTCCTTGCAATAACCCCTTCATATATTTATTTTCTTTTTTAGTATTAGATGGTTCATATATTTATTTTCCATAGTGTACATACATTGATATAACTGTGATTAAGCTTAAGGTCCTAGCTATTGTAGACAGTGGGACACCAATTAATATTATATCTAATCCATTGGTGAAAAAAAATTTGGCTTGCTATTGACATAGACTACCATAAAATATATGACACCGCTGGCCCCCATACTACGATTTCAGAAGGAGCTTACAGCACGTTACTGCTGTGCTTTGATATTTTAGTAATCTCCATCTCTTCTATTGTATTTCCAATTCAAAATTACGACTTATTTAATTGGGACCTCATTTTGAAGAAATATGGACTCAGAGCTAATTTTTAAGAAATACATTTGACATACTAAGAACAAGCCCTACCACTCTTTTATAACAGGAAGGACGCGGCTGAAACAGCCCAAAGCAGGGGTTTGTTAACGTTGTATTTAATGGTGGTATTGTACCCATTGCATATCAGCGGCTATGTGGCCAGGCCCAGAAATCACCAGCACAGATTGTGAATCAAATGGCATTCCTATCCATGCTAATTATATGCTACATACTTTAACAGGGCATCAAATATATTGGGGACCGAAATTGTTTTAACTCTTCTCAAGTTTATACTGAGATTGTCGCCCATCTAATTGCTCTAAGTTAAAGCCAGCCACGGCGCCTGGGTTTATTCTTCCAATAACAAGGATAAATTCAGTTTCTCTCTAACTGTATCCCTATCCTATAAAAATCAAATGACACCGGGTAGTTTCATTTGTTCATATCTTTCAGGTAAAAGAGGTTCTAGATATCCATGAGTTTAAGGATCTAGAAGAACTCAGGCTGAAGGATGGTGAAAGTCAAGCTATCTTCTCAAATATTCCTCAATAGCGCCTCTCAGGGTTGACAGAGGGTGATTAGTACAAAGCATAAGACTCATCCAACAACTACAGTAGTATCTTAGCGAAAAATGACTACGGTTTGGGGTGCACACATGACGTTCTGCACCAGATATTTACTGGTACCATGAGCCAATTTGCCTTCATCCTATTAGGCGTTTTAAAGCAGCGGATAAGGTGGTTGTCAGCGTTACAGTTCTTTAGACAGTTGATGAGGTCCAAAGGTGGGCTCAAAGCTGAAAATTTGCAAAAAGGGTCAAAAAGGAAATGGAAGAATGGATAAAATACCGCTTATTTATATTAGATTAAAATGTTTCAATATTTATAGGGCGCGTAGGGACATGGTGCCTCAAGGATCTTTGTGACCCCATCCATTCAGGATCTTTCATGGTCTTTTGGATTGAACGCCTGTTTAGCACCCTTATTGTATTTCGCCGCCTTCATGACCAGATCAGTGAAAACTCCAACTCATGTGACTCAGGAATTGGGGATGAGACTTCTGAAGTCATCTCCATTTATATTTCAAACGCAGGTGGATTTCTGACTAAGCTTGTGATCTGAGCCAGTAAGATTAGGCTTAATTCAAATAGGTTCAAGATTCAACTCACTGCAGCTCAATCTGGAAGTGGGGAATTGTACTTATTTTTCATCTCAAATCCTGACAACGCCCACCTCAAGATCCTGTCAGAGGGGGGTATAGGGCCAAAGGTACCGGCCATGCACCCTATTAACCATGGTCCTCCAGTTGCCATCAGCAATGGAGTAATCTGAGTTCACCTTATTAATGAACTTATAAGGTCAAGGCCAAAGAACGTCTAGCTTAGTCTCTTGGTCTTTAGGTTAATGGTGATAGAAGAGAACAAGGTCACCTAATTGGAAAGTTAGTAAGAAGGGTTTGCCAAGATTAAATTGCTATGTTCTCTCTTCCTGTAGTGGTGACAATGCCTTGTGTGGATAGGGCTGAAGCCGGACAATTTCATCAGCTAAGGCCCTCATATTTAATTCGAAGTTCTCAGGTGTGGAGGTCTCAAGCAATGGCTGGACACTATTTGTTAGCCGAGGTGCACGCCCATATAGGGCTTCTAAATGAACATCTTGATGACTCGGAGGTAGCTTATCCTGTAGGCAAGCAAAACGCTGGGTAGGTAATAGTTCTAGCAAGCAGGATCTGAGGCGTCCATCTTTCATCAAATGAAGATAAGAGTTCCATTAGTGCGTTCTATACCACATTAGTTATGGGTGGCAAAGGGCAGCGAAACTCTGGGTAGTGCTGAATAGCGAGGTAAGTTCTTATACTACTGTGAAATGAAATTTAACCCGTTATCCAAAAGTAAGGTTTGGGGGCACTCATGCTTGGTGAAAGCTTATCAAACAAGGTAGAGAGCTGTGGATTTGGCAGTGGCAGCTGAAATTATAATTGTTTAATCCACTTGGTTAAGTTGGTCCATGGCTAGGATAATACACTTATAGCCATGCAACCCAGCGGGAAGTGGCCAACCACATCAATGCTAACGAAATTGAAGGGCCCAGTTGGGGCAATGACTGAGTGTTGAAATCAAGGATAGGCTCAGTTTAAGGATCAGAAAGTCATACATGCCTCTAAGACCTCTTGATTTGTTTCCACCATTTGGTCCCAGTAACATTGTGACTTCAGCCATTCGTGACTCTTCTTATTAGACCCATGTCCCACAGTAGAATGGCCCTCTAGAATAGCATCAGTTCTGGAAGAGTGGCAGACATAAGGGAGCCACTTCTTATTGCCCCTCCTATAGAGCAGATTATTCTTAATTTGAGTGTCTAAATCATCATTTGGTTCAGCTTGGACCTCTGGAGTTTCCAACTCCCATTGCTCAGGTTGACCTTTAGATCATACAGCCGTCCACCTTGGGGTCAAAGTTGCTAGCACCAGCAACCTGGAGAGTCCATCATCTTTTTGGTGAATTTCACCTGCATGATGGACAATGGTGAAATCATAGCTCTATAGTCATAATGCCCACCTGGCTAATCGGCCATCTAAGTCCTTCATTTGCTGGAGCCACCAGAGTGAGGAGTGGTCTGTAAAAATGGTAAAGTGAGTACCATAGAGATAAGGCCAAAAATGCTTGTGGATAGCAAGACAGCCAGCACTCCCCCTCAGTAACGCTGTAGTTCCATTCAGCTTTACTCAGTGTCTTGCTAAAATAGGCCACGGTATGGTAAACTTAATTTTAATCATGTTGGGCTAGGTTAGCCCCAACGGAAACATAACTTGCATCTGTAAACAACAAGAAGGGTGGTTGAAACATGGATGAACTAGAATGGGTTTAGTACATAGGAAGTTCTCAAGGCATTAAAAGCCTGTTCTTATTCAGGCCGCCATTCAAACGGCATATTCTTCTACAGGAGGTAGAATAGTGGCTCAGCTCAGTCGGCAAACCAGGGGATAAACTGACAATAATAGTTCACCATGCCTAGGAATACCTGGATACCATTTAAGCTTTGAGGGCGTGACATTCTCTCTATGGCGTCAACTTTGTCTGGTATAGGCTGGATGCCATCCTTGGAAACTTTGTGTACCAGAACTCCAGTTCTGATTGGAAGATGGAGCACGTTAAATGTTAAGCTTTATAGAAGCCTTTTGGAGCTGATTGAAGACATCCCTAAGATGCTTGATGTGTCCATTAAAGGTTTGTGAGAAAACAGTAATGTCATCTAGGTAGACGAGGACGCATGAAAGCTTCAAGTCCCCACGGATCCTGTCCATGACACTTTGGAAAGTGGCTGGGGAATTACAAAGGTCCTGGGACATCCCTGTGGGCTCGAATAGTCCTTTATTGGCTATGAGAGTTCACTTGCTCAATCTTCAGGGGCGAGCTCAGCTTGCCAATATCCGCTGGTAAGGTCCATGGCATTAAAATACTGAGATCTGGCAAGTAGACGGTGGTAATCATTAATTTACCAGAGATTTAATGTTCTTCTTGGAGATTGAGTTGAGTAACTACTAGTCTATCACCACCTGGTGGCTGCCATCCTTCTTCTGAACCAGAAGAAGAGGAGAGGCCCAAAGGGCTTCATGATGGTACTAGGAGTCCGGCGTTGAGTAGTTGTTTGAGTTCCACTGTCACCTGGGACTCTTCAACCTTAATTTTATGGTAAGGTCAAAACCAGAAGAGGGAGCATCCCCAGTTTCCACATGATGTAGGACTCAATTCATTCTTCTGAAGTTGTAGGTTGAGGAAAAAATATGTTTAAATACTACTATAACAACTCTTGAACCTTATGTTATTGGTCATCATAGAGGTCCTTTATGATACTGGTGTTGACCAGGCTTACCAATGGAGCATCTCCAAGTCAAAATCCTTAAGTCCCCAAAACTTTAAACACCAGCAATAACGTCCTATGGTAGAAGGCGGACATGGGCTGTGGGACTGGTTGGACCTACTATTTTGGGTTTTTCAGTAAGGTTGGCCAACAACACAGATATAGATCTGGCATAAGCTGGATCTAGGATCCTCGGGCAGGTTAGCACCTCTTTTATGGACAGGTTGTCTAGGCCTCAGATTTCCAATATGTATCCCGAGGGGATGTTGACATAGACTTGGGCGTTTACAATGACTTGCGACTTCAGAGGTATTGTAGACACCCTAGGTAAGTAGATTGGCATTCCCTCTTGCCCATCAATAGCAGGAGGGGTGTTGAATTTTGGTCCTCTTCAGATGGCTGTTTCTTCTTCTGCAGTGTGATGGAGTTTCGTACATCTATTGTATGACGACAATAGACTAGATGGTGACTATAATTCAAGATATAATTCCATGGTAATAGCACTTTAAATTCATATTCCCCTGTCATTACTTGGACGATGGCATGCTGACTTGATCTTACTAATCCCAAGTAAATTCTCAGCTAATATAAAGTAAAGTATTAAACACAAAAAGTTTATAATTTAAACTATAAACTAGTGGTAATCGTTGAATGTTTTTTATTAGCATCAACTTGGAGATAATTTTTAAGGTTCTTTGTTCACCACATCGTACCCATGATGTCTCATTTTCAATGGCACTTGGCCAGAGGAACATGTAAAATGTTCATTTGAGGTTCTACAAGTACTTCAACTCAGAGTATCTTGCTTGGCCTCAGTGTCAGTGTAAATAACTTCATCATTCAAAAGATGGCATTTCAGATGTGTCTGCAAATAGCTGAACCAATTCTCTTTCACAAGTAATAGGCAGCACATACCAAGGCGATTCATTTCACTAATCAGTAATTAATTTTATCAAAAACTCGACCAAAATAAAAAACTAGTTTTGACATAAACCATTAAAGCCCACGTGCCCAAGTCATTAAGTTGAAACTTAATGTTAAGTCTGACCTAACCAACAAAGCCCTTGAGCCCATGTCATCATAATCGAAATTTATAAGTGAAATCACTAGGCTTCGGATCCTAAGCTTCACATAAGCTTAGTATATACCTGATCAATAATCATTGATATCTGATATGATCCATAATAAGTTAAGCATATTAACATTAATATGTCCCTATCGAATATCTGATGATTAGGTCCAGTCAATTACTCAACACTTCCCCCCTTGACTGGATATAAGAGGCGGGTACCCTTCTTCCTGGGTCACAATGTCTAACCTTTTGCATTCATCAAAGTATGAACATTATCTCGATAGCCTTTCTGCCTTGGACATACAAGCTTTCCTAAGGCTATGCAAGTTCATGCAGTGCACTATGGTCAACTTGGGCGTTTTTCTCATGATTCCTCAATCTGGGTTGACCAGCTACGCTTCCACAGTACTAGAGAGTTTAAATTCACATCCTACTGCGATAACACCAACTGATGAACCTGAACAAGCCCTCATGGTTTCAAGTACTGTCAGTTGAACATCACAATGGGCTGAGTGGAATCCCCTTTTGAATTATTCTTTATCTCTTCGGCATTCTGAAGCCATTAGTCCCAAGAAACCATGATCCAACATCAATTCACTTTGTATGGGGATCTTCTTCCAGACTTCTTGTTTTCCCTTTTTAGCATCTTCACTTCTAAGAATCTTTCTTCCTTTTTACACGCGGGCAGTGTGGCTTCATTGGGTCTTGAGCTCAATTTGATGTTGGAGCTTATTAACGTTTACTTGTCATCCGCACTTGCTACCAGTCCTGAGGTTGCCACATACAATATTTTTGAGGCCAACCAGGCACTTATTATTGCTAACTTGGTTATTAGGCTTTAGTGTGAACCTGCTTCAGTACATACCAATTTTTACATCTTGTTGGGCCTCAATACTTGAATTTTGAAGGATTGGCGCATCCTGGTGTTATAACAAGCCCTTTGTAAAAGCTTGACTAAGGGGCTTCCTGAGAAGTATGTCCCCCAGATGGCTCTTTTGGGTGTGTGCATTCGCTTCCCTCCTTCCTCACTTCCCACTGATACCGTGCCTGACATGTGCAGGGTATTAGATGAGGCCCATTCACAAACGTTTTTCATGAAAGAGTTCCTCCCCTCAGTTTACCCCAGCCTAGAGAGCCTTTTTGCCGACTGTATCTTTCTTTCTGCAGCATTTACTCCTGATTTAAACTTTTCTCGCCTATTCTGAAGTCCCTTCCAATGGTCTTCCCTTTAGTTTGATGGCCTTTCCTAAGTCAACAGGGCCAGCGTGCCTGGTGCTGAGCTTTCTTGGGTTTGGAACATCTCTGACATGGTCTAGTTAGTCAGGACTTGTATGAGATCCGCATCTCTCCAATTCTGCTACAGGCTTCTCCAGTTTTTGATCGCACTCTCCTCCCCCTACCAAAGAAGGGGTACCTAGTTCTAATGCCAGTGTGGCATCAAATCTATGAATTAAACTCTAAGGTTTTAGAATTATTTTTTCTTTTTATTATTTTTATTATTTGTTATTTATATTTATTGTATCCAATTTTTTTATTTTTTCTTTCTTTTTTCTTTTCTTTTTCTTCTTTTTTTATTATTCTTCTTGATATGGACAAAGGAACTTAGTGAATACTCGATACACAACCCAGCCGCCTTGATCCTTAATGGTATATATGTCTTCAGATGATTTCTCCAATATAATAAATGGACCTTTCCAAAGTGGGGCTAGCTTGTGCGCATGGCCTGCGCTATGAGTGTCACAATATACTATTAAATCTCCTTCCTTGAACTTAGTCAGCATAGCTCAATTAGTGTCATTATTGCTTTTCTAAATAGTTTTTTGACTAATTATGTTTTGATAATCTTCAGATTGCAACTTGATTAGGGTCTTCGCTAGTTTCTCAACATGATAATTTGGGTTAATTGAGTCATTTGAACTGAGTACTGAATATAACAATGGAGGAAGAGTGGGCTGTCTACCATACAGAAGTCAATATGGAGAGTGGCCTGTGCTGTTGTGGTGTCCAATATTATATGCAAACATGGTAGCACTAATTCAAGTTGCCCATTTCAAAGGCGCCAAGGCTGAATTTTTGTGTAAAATGCCGACTAAAGTGCCATTCACTTGCTCTACCATACCATTAGTCTCAGGATGGTATGGTGTTGACAACACTCCTTTGATAGACATCAACTCATTTAACCATTGTACCATTTGGGCAGTAAAATTCATGCCATTGTCCGTCAAGATCTTCTGGGGGCATCTGTACTTATAAATAATATTATTCATAATGAACTTAGCAGTATTTAGAGCCCCAAAGTCTTAAGTTGCTTTCACTTCCACCCATTTTATCAGATAGTCAATAGCAACAATTATGTATCTGTTGCCTAGGCTACTCACAGGCAAAGGGCCAATTACATCAATTGATACGGTATGCCAGGCCCAGTCAGGTTTAATCAAACAATATTTCACATCTGACTTCATAGGTTTTGCAATTTGGCATGAATGACATTTATTGAGCACGCCTTAAATATTGGATCACATAGAAATCCTAATAGTAACTGGATCGAATTAATTCTAGCGTTTTGGTCATTCCCCCATGTCTGATGGCCTTGTGTGCTTGTGTAATAATCTCCATTTGGTCGGAAGGTTTTGGGAAAATTTGACGTTGCCCTTCAGGCTTAAGCTTGTATAAAACTCCATTTCAATATTTGGTGTCAATTAATGCTTTTTTGATCGCTTTTTTGAACTTCAGGTGGCTCATCTATATACTTTCAGGTAATCATTTTTCATGAAGTTCATTGGCCAAACTGCTCAAGACAGCTACAATAGGAATTCATGATAGTCCATCTGCATTTTGATGGGCCACTCCAGCTCTATGAATAATTTCATAATTGTAAGCTTGTAATTTCAGGGCCCAGTGGGCTAATCATCCTTCAGGTTCCTTGAGGTTGTGGAGCCATCACAAAGAGCTGTGATCTGTCACTACTTGAAACTTGGTGCCATGAATGTAAACCCTAAATTGTTTACAAGCATAGACGACAGCCAAACATTCTCTTTCAGTCACAGTATAATTACGCTCATGCTTATTCAGCGTCATGCTGCAATAAGTGACCAGATGCTCCTCGCCATTATCCCCACTCTGCAATAGCACACTACCAAACACAGTCAATGAAGCATCAATTTGTATAATAAAAGGCTTGCTGAAATCTTGATATTAGAGTATAGGCGCTGAGCTCATTTAGTTTTAAAGCCTCAAGGGCTTGTTGGCATTCCTCTGCCCAGCAAAAACGAACGCCTCCTTGTAGTTAGTGGAATAGAGGCTCAGCAATTTGTGTAAACCCTTCTATGAATCTTTGATAGTATCATACCATGCCTAAGAACACTTGGACATCTCTCATACTCATTGGAGGTTGCATATTATTAATCGCCTCCACCTTTTGAGGATGATGCCGCAAGCCCTTGGAATCATTGATGAACCCAAGGTATTCCAATTGTTCTTTAAAGATTTGACATTTTCTAGGTTTTATCTTCAGATTGGCCTTCAACAGCCATTCAAACACTTGTTCAAGGTGCTCCAGATGTTTGGAAAACATTTGCAAAAAGACATTTATGTCATCCAGGTACACCAGAATGCAGGACAATTTAAGGTCCCCCAGAATTGTGTCCATTGCGCTCTGAAAGGTTGTCAGCGCGTTACACAGCCCCTGTGGCATGCGTGTCAGTTGAAAAAACCCTTGAGCAGCAATCATCATGCACTTTTCCTGCTCCTCAGGTGGCAGCTCAATTTGCCATTATCCTGAGATGAGGTACATTGCGATAAAATACTTCACCCCTCCCAGACAGTCCATAGCATCATCAATTCTGGACAATGGATATAAATCTTTTTTGTAATGGCATTGAGGTGTTGATAATCAATCACAACTTGTTTGCTGCCATCTTTTTTCTTTACATTTAGAACAGGGTGGCCCACGGGCTTTTGGATGGCACTATCATTCCACTTTTCAACAATTTGTCTAGCTCTTCACCGACTATTTTGTCACTAGCCCTGGGGCGCTGGATTGGCCTCATTAAAATAGGCATATGGTCCCCAGTATCAACAAAATGCTGTACTCCTTTTGCACAACCTAAATCTTGACCATCTTTGGCGAAAATTTTGGAGTATGATTCTACAACTCTAGTACTTCAACCTTCTGTTGTTCTGATATTCCAGTAAATGATTCTTAGAAATTACAGTATGTGCCCCAAGGGTTTCAGTTGGTAAGCCAAACTCAGATAAGTCACCAAATTTGGCAGCTGATTTTAACTCATCCCTCAGAAACAGATGCACAAAAGTGACTACTTGATATTTCTTGACCTTAATATTTCAGCTGGTCAAATTTGCTAGTAAGACATCAATCTCTCCATGCCCTGGTATTAGTATTCCAGGCGCCACACTAGGTTCCATTTGAGAATGATGCCACGGGGATACAATCTCCCCATATATTCCTTCTGGAATATCCAGTGTGGTCCCAGTCCTCATAACCAGTTGATGGCCTGGAGCTATTGTCACATCCTGATTCAAAAGTAAAAGTATTCCTCAATTTTCATTTATGGCAGTTGGCATGGGGTGGCTTTAATTCCCTGCTAAATATATTCTACTGATATTATCCTGTTGGCATAAGATATATTGATAAAAAGACTTTTCTTTCTCGTTGCAAACTCTTTTGCAACCTATTCAATTCAAGACTAAATCTAGTTTGATAATCTCATAGAGGGGATTAGTCTGCGCCATGTCTGGGAGCAGTTGGCCAAGAAAGGCAAGAGGAGCAGGCGAAAGGCCTGCGGCCTCTAACATTCAAAAACGCCCTGGAGAATCTGGCGGAATAGAAAAAAATCTAAAAAAACTGGCGGTCACAATTTCCCCGGAGATACTCATGTGGCAAGCACAATGCAACCAGTACATCAACACGCCACATTCCCAGCCACTTTTATTGGTGGAATTTAAAGTCCGTGTGTATCTGGACATCCAAAAAACGGCCATATGGGAAAAATTTTGTGAAGATGTACACAAAATTTTCCTGACCACAGTGTACATTGCACCTCACTCCATGTCACGCGACTGGCTGGACCTAGGTTAAAAAAACAAAATAGCAGCAGACAAGGCTGCAGCGGTGCGCATAGTGGTCGACCTCCCTGAAGGGCAATGGGTCATCAAAACTAAACACACCAGATGGACAAAATCAAACCAAATTTTCCTCACGTTTGACTTTTTGCCTACTACAGTAAAACGTGACATTTTGGAGCAACACCTGAAAGATGGTCTCGCCATATATGGCGAAATACAATCTTTTGAAATGCAACGTTTCACGCTGATGCCACACCTGTGCACAGCAAAGCCATCGCAGTTCTGACCCCAACTGAGGAGATTGCGAAGGACCTAACCCAGATCCCGCACTCCACCTTTATTGACATCGCAGGGCACACCACCCAACCATTCTGGGTAACCGTGGACAGCGCGCCCCCCATTTGCACCCACTGTGATGCATTCGGCCATAAGGCGCATGTGTGCCCCATCAAAGAGGGTGTCACTTTCCAAGAGCACCCCTCGGCAGCCATGACCAGTGGAGAGGCGCACTATGAACCAACTGCAAGCACCAAGGAGGCTTTCCCATGGGGAGCACAAGGATGCTACCTATTGGTAAAGCCCATCTCCCCGCAGGAGTGGAAGAAGGCCAAGCAGGCCCATAGGGCCACGGCCAAGGAAACGGCCAAGGCCAACACCATTATCCCACACTCACAACTCCAGGAGGACATGGAGACCTTCGCGGCAGAAGCAACTCAGGAATCCATCACCCAATCAGATTGGGAGGCCCATGCTGAATGGGCCACTCAATCTGAGGATCCAATGGGAGATTCAATCTCACCCAATTGCTGCACCCAAGCCCCGGTCAAAAAAGACTTGGGACCTACCCAACCAAAAAAAAATTTTTTTGCCCCACTCGACGGTGCACCAAACTTATCCGCACCACAAAAAATTCATCTGACGTTGGGAAAACAAAAAGTGAAGGCCAAAGCCAACGCGACTCTTTCCGCAAAAATTAACAAAAACCCTGATAGTGTTGCTGCTAATACCCGCGCTGCTGTGAAAGCCTGTGGGGACCTGGAAGAGGCTGGTGGGCCCAGGGGCCACCCCCTCACACCTAAGGTGCGATGGGGGAAACCTTCACCATAGGGATGCTGAATATCACCGGACTCAAGGCCTCCCCATCCTGGGCTAGGAAACTGAGTTTTTTACAAAACAATTTACCCATGGATATCCTGGCCATCCAGGAGTCCCACTGTCCATGAGGTTCTGAGGAAGCTTGGAAAACAATGCTCCTACCATCCCTATCCTTTTGGTCAAAGCACTGTGGGGTGCTAATTCAGAAAAACAATTTTTTCAAATTTACAACTTCAGAAACATTCCTAAATGGCCGAGTGCTCATTATCACCTTCTCATGGGCTGATGTTGCACACACAATCGTCAACATTTATGCCCCAAATGGTGCACATGAGCGTCAGGAATTTTCTCGTCAGTCAAATCCCTCCCGCTACCCCCCAATTCTTTCCTAGTTGGCAACATGAACTGTTGGCTAACCTCACCAACGGACTGGTGGCTGCCCTCAACCCACGCCCCACAGGGTCATGTAGAACTATGCATTCTAAAAGCCACCCTTGGGCTAAGGGATGCGCTGCCATGACATGCCCCACTGTTCAAAAACATGACGTGTCCCCACATCCATAACAGCCAATTAAGGTCCATGACCCGCATCGACCTTATTCTAGTGCTGGCGAAATTCCAGCCCCACATCTCCCACTTCAAAACAATGAAAATGGAATTCTCTGACCACCAACTGGTCTCAATAACATACCACTTACCCGTCACAGTTGCAAAGGCCCCACATTGGTGCAAAATCTGCTCCCCCGAGCTTGCATTGCCAGGATTTTCCATGTGGGCGGAAGAGGCAACTTTGGCAAAATTGTTTGTTGCACCATTTTGCGCGGACCCCATTTCCACATGGGCAACTTTCAAAGAAGACACCATCCGCCACTATCGCCATCTCTCCTCCAGATGCTCACAAGCCACATCGGCAGTTATATTGTGCACGCTGGCAGAATTGGCCCACTTGGAGTCCAACATTCTAGCCACAGGATATAGCCCTGCATGAGGCCAGAAGTGGGTGGAGGCAGCCACCCACCTCAACGCACTCGAAAGACAACACAAACATCAGGTTTGTGTCCAATACAGGGCCACATGCATCACTAAAGGCGACAAGTGCAAAGCATACTTCTTCAAAAAAATTTTCGCACCATGCCAGAGCATGGCCTGCACACAGATGCAAAGATCAGATAATTCTATTGCGGACACACCAGCTGAAGTGGCAATCGAAATGCAAAGATATTACTCCAAGTTATACTGAGCTGAACCAATTCAGCCGGCCAAGATGGCAGAATTTCTCAACTGAGCTCATATCTGCACCATTTTCTGATACCTGGAAATAATGAATTTAATTACTCCGAATGAATTATGGACAGCCATTCGCGGTGCGCCAAACTGAAAATGCCCAGGCTAGATGGCATTCCATATGAGTTCTACAAAAAATATTTTAAATATATATCCCCATTGCTGCTAGCCTCACTCAACCAAAGCCTGTTGGAAATGCGCCTCCTACCAGGAGGACAAGAGGCCTTTACTGTCACACTCTTCAAGAAAGGGGATAGGTTTGACTTAGCCAACTGGCGCCCCATTTCTCTAACAAACACAGACACCAAAATTTTAACCAAAATCATGGCTAACCGTTTAGGGACTGTAGCATCTGCCACCTTCTCCCCAGAACAATTCGGTTTCATCCCCAGAAGGTTGATTTGGGATAACGTGCACTCAGTGGCTAATGTGTGTCAGTCCACAGCATCTGGGGCACTTGTATTCTTGGACCAACAAAAGGCCTATGATAGAGTAAACTGGGAATACCTTAGGGCCTGCCTCCATCAATTCCGCCTACCCCCCACTTCATTAACTGGGTGATGCTGCTCATGGAATCTGCAACAATGGCAGTGCGTGGCCCAGGCTTCCTAACGGAAGTAGTCCGCCCTCAAAGGGGCTTGCGACAAGGGGACCCCCTCAGCCCACTCTTATACAACTTCAGTCTTGACCCACTACTGCAAAATGTGAATGCCCACCTCACTGGGGTCCATGTGCTGGGCCAAGACCCAGTCAAGATGATGGCATTTGCAGATGATTGCATAGTGGGGGTGTCTAATAACAAAGATGCACGCGCGCTTGAAGCCCTCATCCAGGAATATTCCCGGGTAAGCAACGCGGCACTGAACACCTCCAAAACTGAAATCATCCTCCTTGGTTGGTTTCAGAACTGCTGGGCCCCAGCAAGTAGTTCCCAACCCAGCCCATCTGCTCGCCCACGTCCACGCCTTACTAACTCAACACACACACCGCTCCACTGGTGCTCACCTTTATGCCACGTCCTACCATAGGACCGGTACACCATCTGAGCATGTGGATGGAGGCAGGCGGATATGCATCAGCAGTAATGGAGTGCTGTATACTGGACAACGTGATGAAGCGAATCGCCTCTCTCAGAGCCCACCCTACTACCCTCACTGGCAGGGTTGTTCTAGCCGACTCTATGCTCCTATCCAAAGTCTGGTTCAGAGCCCACGCCATCCCCTTCTCCCCAAGCTTCTTCAAATCCCTGTATGCTTTGCTGCAAGGATGGCTTTGGTCAGGCCACCCTACACCAGTACGGCTAGAGGTCATGTTTAGCACTCATCATCATGGTGGCATGGGCCTGCTTAACTTCAAAGCCCATGCCGCCAAGATCCTGGGCACCTGGATCGCGGCTGTCACTGCTCCTACACTCCCATCCCAACACTGGTCCCACGCGGCCCGCTCCAACTTCTCCCGAGCCTTGGGCCTCAATAATCCATCAAACCCCCACTCCCTGATGAAATACCTCGCATCACACACATCGGCCACAGGTCCTCACGGGACTAAAACCCACTACAAACGAATCCTACTCTCCATGCGAAGCGCAGAGTGGAGAATTTGTATTAGTGGACATACAACCTGAAGAGGCCGCCCCTCTCCTCAGTTCACACAAGAAGTACAGGGGCTACCCATCCATGATGGCGTGATCCCCATTCGACCCCAAGTCCTATCCAGGGTGGACTACCTGGACATGATGGACATCCCTTAATCCATTGAAACACAAAAGACTGTCTGGAAATATGCACACCATCCTCTGTTGCAGCCTCAAGTCCACTCCCATGTGTGGCGCTGCCTGAGGCGGGTTTATCGTACAGCTGAGCGCTCTAACGCTTTACACTCATCCTGTGTCGTGTGTGGCCAGTATGGAACGCTGTTCCACCGCCTGGAGAAGTGCCCCACCTCTAAAGTGATATGACGCGAAGTCCAACGTCTGCTAGGCCAGGATCAAACGCATCCCTTCAGTCTATCAAGAGATATGTTTGCTTTATCAATGGCCTCCCCCTCCCCACCCTCCCTCCGTGCTCTGGTGGTTGCAATCGCCATGTGGACTATCCACACGATTGTCTTGGATGCCATCGCTGGATCTATCCCCACCCTCCCTGAAGCTGTCCACAGATTCCGGTCTCATTTGGTGGACCACTTTCAAGCGTGGATGTTTGGATATCTCCCACCGCGTCACCGACAGCTGGTCTCCTCCTGGTTCCCAGTCTGGTTCATCAAATCAGACCCCTTCCTCCACACGTGCTCAATAGTGGCTACGGCCCCTTCACACGTTCCCTCCCCCTCCCCATAAGTGGCGTTCCCACTGGCAACAAGAGATAGCATCGCTTCTCTGGGGTGCCTCCCCTGGTACTATGTTTTGTCTCATCTGAGTCATATTTGGAAGTGTCAATCCCATGGTCAGCCTTCCCCGCAATAAATTAAATTAAATTAAAAAGATATATTGATAAAATTTATATTACAGCTTGTGCGCTTCATATCATTGTGAGAGTGATAAATTGGAAGTAATTGGCCCATTATTGTCAAGATGTTTTCTTTAAAATTGCATGAGATCCCATAGGTCCTTAAAAGCTAGTTCCAATTAATATGTCCTAATTGGCGTTTGGAAGCACTATAGCGGGTGCAGCTACTACCAAAGCTCCAAATTGCAGTGGCAAAGCGCTGTAAGCTCCTTCACTCTTAGTGCTGTTAAGGCCTGCGGTCCCATTTACTTTTTGATGGTCAATGTCCAGAGCTATTTTCAATCTCTTAACCAGCTTTGTAAAAACAATTTTTACAGGTGCTCCACTATCAACAATAGCTACAACTCTGACCTTGTTGATCATAATATCCACATAAGTGCATGTTGGGATTTTTGTTCATATTGCCAGCCTGCTAGATTACCTGGTGTCACTAGGAAAAATTCCCTAAGGCGAAATAAATTGGAAATTGGTAGGCCCAAATTTCAGAGGAACTACGTTCAGGGGATTTTGGGATATTCGCCTGGTTATATCCATTAAAGATTGATCAGGATAAATACCTAATATCTCATCGGGCGGAGCAGCTGACGAAATAGGGGCATCTGATAGTGATTAACTTTCAGGTGTACCAATTGGGATTGGTCGGGTTTCATCACTGACTGATTGGGAATGAGTAGTGAGTTGTGAGGCGAGTGATGCCACCTGCAACTAGCAAATTAATTGGTTGGTAAAAGGACCTGCTATAATGGGTAAAAAGTCCCATTACCTAAGCAGGTCGCTAGCCAATTATGGTTGTTTCACTTGGATCGAGAGGAAAATGTTAGGGACACGTTTCCAACTCTTTCTGTTTGAGGTTTTGAGGATGTCCAACGACAGAATCCTAGCCAGGATGGGGAAGACCATCGCTGCTGAGACAAGGAAGGGTGATTCAATGGCAATGGCTGCCATTTCATTGAAGAGGTGTCAACTAAGGGTTAGACAGCCGAATCCCCTACTATATAATTCTCTAAGGTTCACTATAATAAAAAACACAATTACTACAAATATTATTAATACTACCAAGATTAACATACATTAAAACATTATAAGTTTTAATGTAGATTTTGTTATAGTTAGACTACCAGCATCCAGTGTGAAGTTCCATCTCAAGGATATTATTGCAGAAGGCAATAATTGGAAGACTCTTAGAGAGAAGAGTAGAGATCTGAGTGGGGATCTAGAGATAAAGGGAACTACAATTCAGGGATAGCTGCCGACTGTGTGTTGGGCTGAAGGAGACTGTCATCATAGGATCTTGACAAAAATTGAGTGGACAGTAATAGAGGAATGAATCCCTACGAGTATGAATTATCAAGTATTTAATCAGAAGTACTGGCCGATGCATTGGTCCTGATAATAGTTTTAACTCAACTACAGATAATAGTCTCCATACTAATATCAGATAGTATTCTCTACAACTCGAGGTGCACAAGGAAACCAAACCTGTGCAGTAAAAAGGTTACTGGGTTGACAACTTATAATCAACTTCTAAAAAAATTTTACAAGTTGGTGCTCACTACAGGGGTAGTTGAGTAGAAGAATCTATCAATAATGTCATATAAAGAAGAAATGCGCAAGTTGCGGACCAAGGTTGCCACAGTGAATCAGAATGCCTTAAGCTCAGCAGACCATTGGGAGTTTGCGGCCTTGGAAGAATGAGTAACCAGGTTGGAGGAAGGAGTTGAAAATGTAGCCAACTTTGGGAACAAGTTACTCGGTAAAGTAAACTCGTTAAAGAGGAAATAAGGAGACCTCGTTTGAGAGGTCCTATTTCTGAAAATGGAGCATGAAGTGGATTGCATTCATTTGAGAAAGTTTGGTGTGGACATTGAGAAATTGATGAATGAAGTAGATGATATGAAAGCCCACAGATGTGCATGTGAGCCTGATATGGCCAGTAATGCTAAAGAGGGAAGTCCTCAAATGATACTTGGGAAGATGAATACCCCCAGAAATATGCTACCCACATTTAATGCTATTTCAAAATAACACCCAAAGTCACTCCACAAGTGAGCCAAGTAGCCAAACCAAGAGAATTGGCCCAAAAATGACTTGGAGGAATTTAGAGCAACCCTGAAATTGCCAACATTCCATTAGAATAAGGCCCTAGCGTTTTTCCCACTATTTGACATGACCATGAACGGATATGGGGACCATCAAAAGGCGTTGGCGGTTATGAACTATTTGGACACTGACTGCCAGAACCTATTGTTACCCCACTTGGAGGGGGACAGCTGGTCATATGCCGAGATAAAAGTGGCTATAATGAAGGAGTTCAGTAGTCCAACCCATATGTCAAAACGCAAGAAAGAATTTATGGGAATTCAATTCCATAAAGACGAGTTTCTTGCAAGATTCACAGATCAATTTTACCAGGAGTCGCAGATCCTGGCTGGAGCGAAAGTTTTAGATGGATTTGATGCAAGAATCACTTTGCAAGAAGCCCTTTGGCCCTATTGTGATTTTCATCAAATAATGTCTACTGTATTAGTGACCAAAATAACTACCTCGCAAATGGCAGATAACCTGAAGATTTTGGGAGCAATATTTGATGCCCCAAATAGAAGCTTCAAGCCCAATCCAGTCTGAAATCTGAATCCCATAAAGGGAAGTGAAGGAACAAAGGATACTTTTAACTGAACTGTGCCAGGAAATAAGCCCAAGGATTTCAGATGGTTAAATAAGAAAGAGAAGTTCTGCTTCCAGTGTGGCAGGAAAGGACATTTCGCCACACACTGCAAAAAGCTGAAGGATCAAATTAATGTGGTCCAGGCTAAAGAGACAGCAGTATCCAAAGATTCAGGAAAAGGTCCCGCAGCCTAGACAAGGAACAGTATAGAGTGGCGGAAAACCCTGTTCCTCCCAATATCATGAATGAAGAGATAGACATTAGCAATCTGTTCATAGATGACGAGCAGGATCAGCTATACCAAGTGGTCACCATGGATATAAATGCCGTGACCAGAGCCAAGGAAAAGAAGATCAACCCTGAGATAGTTCAGGAAGTTGCCCAGCCGTACGCCTGACAACTGGTGGAGAAGATTTGAACCACTGAGTATCCTGATGAGTTAGCAGACGTTCAATTAGATGAGGTCAACCTGTCGATCCCCCTAGGCGTGATAAAGGAATCATTTCCTGAATTATCAGCGCAGATTATTCATACCCTAGATTTGGCTAATAACGCCACAATTCACTCAGTAAATACTCTATTACAATACTCCAAGTGTACATATATAGATATTAAAGTGAATTGAGTGAGGGTGAGGGTGATAGTCAACAGCTGAGTGCCCATCAATATTGTGTCGACCAAGCTGGTGAAGAAGATTAAGATCTCTCCAGACTTGGAACACAAGAAAGAATATGGAACAGCTGGGTTGAGCACCACCGTTTCTTGTGGAGCGTATAGTGCGCTGCCACTACAATTTAGGTCATTGGTGGTATCCGCGCCAGCAATAGTTTTGGAAAACCAAAACTATAATATTCTGATCAGAATGGAGTTTCTGCGGAAGTACGGAGTTAAATGTAACTTTGAGGATAATACGTTGACCATCTTGGGTCATACATTACAATTGGTATACCAGAAGGACGGTGAAGTTCCGTTGAACTGGAGAAACAACTTCATTAGTCTGATATACAATGACAGCATTGTACCAATTCAATACCAAATAGTTAGTAGGAAGTGACGAGATATGCAGGCGGAAACCTTAAAACCAAGGAATTCCCTTAAGGATTAAGAAGTAAAGGACCATACCTGCCGGATCGCAGATGATAGTTGACACAGAGTTGACTTCAGAGATTCCGGAGATGTTGTATGGAGAAGTCAGAAGCCCCTGGAAGAAGTCCAGAGTGGAGCCGTGGGTGGCTCCCAGGATAATAATGCCAGGCCAAGAAGAAATATGGGTTCTTTTGGCGAATTTGAGCGTAAAACCAATGAAGGTCAAGAGGAATCAAGTCATCACATTTATTCATTTAATCCCAATGGCAGAATTGAGACAATTCCATGATTTTGGGTCTCTTGAGGAAATGGGATTACCATCAGGGCGGCTGAAAGCATCAACCTATTGGTTGATTGGAAGCAGCTTGCAGATCTGCTGGAAGGGCAGAAGGAGGAGGTGCTCAAATCATTTGAGAGATATTGGGTAGTATTCACTCAGGGCAACCACGATTTGGGATGCGCGTGAGACATAATTCATAAGGTCAACACTAGGGTAAAATCTACCAATATGGATGAGACTGATCTGAAGATTGAAAGCCACCAAAGCAGTAGTGGAAGATGAGATCAGTAAACTAGTGAAGCACGGGCTTCTAGTTCCTTTGTCAAGTCCCTGGGCAAGTCCAATTCTGATCTTAAAGAAAAAAGATGGATTGAACCAGGTAGAGATTGACTATCGGAGGCTGAACAAAATTATGAAGAAGGATTCATATCCCCTACTGAGGATTGATGATGCGCTGGATCAATTAGGAGAAGCGAAGTATTTCTCCGCGATGGACCTAATCTCAGGATATTGGCAGATTGACTTGCCAGAAGAAGACCAAGAAAAATGTGTGATTATCACCGCACAGGGGTTATACCAGCCAACAAGGATGCCCCAGGGTCTTTGCAATGTGCCCGCGACATTTGAAAGGGCCATGGATGTGATATTGAGCGACCTGAAGTTGTCATGCATCCTGGTATATCTGGATGATATTAATGTGTTCAGTAGAACATTTACTGATCACCTCCATCACTTAGAAAAGAAGTTTATAAGAGACTATCCGTAGCTAACCTGAAGATCAAGCCAAGGAAGTGCCACTTTTTCAAGAAGGAGCTGGAATACCTGGGATTGGTGATTAACGCAAGTGGATTGCAGCTGCAACTCCAGAAGATAGCAGCTATTAAGCGCATGGCCATGCTAAAGAGTGTCCAAGACATCCAAGTATTTCTTGGGATGGTTGTATACTACAGAAGTTTCATTCAGGACTTCGCCTGAATAGCCAAGCCTTTGTTTCATTTACTAAAGGATCTGAAAAAAGGATTTGTATGGAATGAAGAGGCCCAGGATCCTTTGATGAGTTATGCCAGTATCTGATAAATTCGCTGATCTTGAATATTTGAATTTTGATTGGGAGTTTATCATTCAAACCAATGCTTCATTAACAGCAATCAGCGCCATACTGAGCCAAGTAGATGAACTTGGGGACAAACATCCGGTGGCATATGTGAGCTGGACACTCTCAGCCGCTGAGAGGAACTACATTGTGACTGAGCGTGAATGCCTTGTGGTCATTTACACCTGTAAGCAGTTTCAGGTGTATGTCCATGGAATGCACTTTAAGGTGGTGACGGATCATTCTTTGCTGCATTGGCTGCACAATCTATGTGAAACCAGAAGGATGACTGGCCCAATGGGCACTTAAGCTTCAGGCTTATGATTATGAGATAGTCCACTAAGTGGGGGCTTCTCACCAGAATGTGGATGGCTTATTGCGGTTACCAATGGTCCAGTTGGTATATCGCAGGCAGATGAGCTATTCCAGAGAATGGTTGCAGGAAGAATTGAGGACAAGCTTCGAGAAATCCAAGATGCACTTCAAAAAGTGATGGAAAACACTGAGACTATGGATGGACAAGTATTCAAGATGATAAATGGGAAATGGCTTCTATTCCTGAAACTGTCAGAAAGAGCAGCAATAGTTCAAGCAGCTCATAAGATTTTTGGGCATGGAGGCCTGAGAAAAACAACCAATCATATTCATTAGTATCATTACTAGGAATCAATTAACTACAATGTCGCGGATCATTTGGCTTGTTGCATTATATGCCAGCTGCATAAACCACATAAGAGCACAACTGGAAACTGACTAGTCTGATCTGGATTTGCATGGCATATGGTGTCTATTGACATGATGGGACCTTTGGCAATGAGCACAGAAGGAGTCAAGTACATTATAGTAGCTATCGACCATCTAATGAGATGGGTCAAAATGAAAGCCCTAACCAAAGTTGATGCTACCATTACTGCGAGATTCATCCTGGATCAAGTAGTATACCGGCATGGATGTCCACAAGTCCTACTGAGTGACAATGGGACCAACTTCACATCTCACGTGATTCTGAGGCTAAATGAAATAATGGGGATCTGAGGAGTCATGTCAGTACCATACCGGCTGGAGACAAACAGACTGGTAGAATGGGTCAATGGGACACTGGCCGCGATGCTGAGGAAGATAGTCGTAGGGAGAACTTCTGCATGGAGAAATGTACCTGAGTCCGGTGACATTCACCTACAACATTAGTCATCATATGGCGATGGGAAAGATGCCGTTTGAATTACTATATGGGAGGAAGGGCGTGTTGCTGCTGATATTATATTTGGTAGTAGAACCTACGTCGTGGATGAGTACTGAACAATACCTGAACCAACTGATGAGTATCCTGATTGATATGCAATCGCAAGCATTTGATACAACCTTGAAGAAAAGGATATGAGCGAAATTGATGGATGATAAGAACCAACCAGCATTAGAAGAATATTGAATAGGAGAAAGAGTCGCCTATTGTGATACACATGGTTTTGGATGAAGAAACAGATTGGATGCGTTATGGTCAGGTTTATTCAAAGTAGTCGCCAAGATGGAAACTGATGCTTACTCCATCAAGAATCTCTTAGATGGAAGAGTAGTAAATCGAGTCCCTGCTAAGTATCCAAAGCATTGGATCAAAGAAAAAAATAAAAGAGTTCCCAAAGGACCGATGAACCATTAAGTTGGTCATTTCCTGATGATTAGGTCAAGTCATAAAAAAGGATCTCTGAACCAATCTAGATGGTTAAGTCCAAAAAAAGGACCTCTGAATCATAGAAAACTGGTAGGTTTAAGTGCCCAGGACCCAGTTTGGGGGAAAAGATGGACCTATGAACTAAAACAAGGTCAAGTACCATAGGAAAAAAGAGAGAATAGAAATAAAAAAATGATAAAAGATATTGGGAAAAAAGGAGATTTTTAAAGGCATAGAAAAAAAGCCAATATATTTTTTATAATTTTTATTTTTTTGATCATCCTCAGTACAGGGATGATTCCACCTAAGTCGCCTCTTGGGGGAGGGAGGATGGATTGTGGCAGGAAGAAATAGCCCATCAAAACCAATATGCGATTGGACACTTGCAAGGGCAAGACCTACACAAAACCACATTCATTGAGTGGATGCCGAGCCCTGAGAAAACGCGACCAGGGGAAGGGAAATTGATATGTCAGAAGAAGCCAATTGTGAAACCCTGGAGCGGGGAGGAAAACAGCAATAGAGGAAGAGGCAATTGGTGAATAGCCCCAAGTAATCCTAATAAGGCACTGGTGCCAGAAGATTTGTCTTGAGCGCCTGCTGACAGGCCTCATCAAGAACACTGGACATGCAAGCTGGCAGCGAAGAAGGATTACTCGATGGGGGTTGTCAAATCATGCCCCCAATTAATGCCATCAGTGGATTATAGCAATGAGAAGCTCCAAAGAAGAGGTAGTTGTGTAAAGAGCGGATTGCATCTTGCAAACAATGACTATGGGCTTCATGGAAGCTAAAGCTGAATGACCAATGGAAGCCAGGCGAGGCTGGAAGCTTCGTCAACCAACTTCAAAGAACTTGGCCAGCAAAGCGGAGACCATAAGTGGCAGTATCCTGATCCAGAAGGTTGTCCAGATCAGAGGAATTCAACGCCAATGTCAACACCTTGGTGACTTGGGCCCAGAGTTCAGCGTAGGGGAGCTTGAAATATAATCTGTTTCCAATTGAAAGCTCAAAAACCAGCACAGCGGGTTTGTAGAATTGACTGAGTCAGAAGAGAAACACAGGGAGCAAGTTCGACCTGGCTAAGAACAAATGATCCAAAGCGACTGGCATGACCTCCATAGCATAAATGATGATGTTTGGAGCATCAGAGAAAAGAGCCGAATCCAGGAGGGTTTTGAAGTCCAACTTGGGAATTGACTGCAAAGGAAGAGTTGGACGAGAGTTGTTTGAAATGATGGCCAACCTGGTTTCATAGGGATTGGTTACTGTTTCCAGTAATTTGACGGAAGTACTAGCCCCTTGCGCCAGACTAGGCATATGAGTCCTGGAAGGACCATAGAAGAGGTTCTGTTGAGCATTCCAACTCATCTGCTGGAAGAGGCGGAGGTCCAAATCTGACAGACTGTTAAGAAGCTGCTGGTAGCGGGATTCTGAGTTCAACATATGAGCAGGACTAGAGGGGGGATGTCAGACTTATATAGAAGTTGACATTATGCACTCTATAATCCATTAGGCTCCAATTTTAGGAAATTATTTTCAAAAATTAATGTGATAAGCTTTCTGAGGGAAGAATTAAGAATGACTTACAGCTAAGAGGTTATGAGTGAAATAACGAGGGCAAATAAAAATAAGTATTCTTAATCAAGCCGCAAAATGAACATCAATGGCAAGAGTCTCCTGTCTAGGAAGAGGAGAGAATCAGGAATTTAAGGACGCCAGACCAAGAATCCTGAATATGACAGAGGGTCATATACCCTGATGGGGTGAAAACTGGATCCCAGGAATAGTATTGTCACAAGTAAATCAATCAGCCAGCATGACAAGAGGTCGTGGGGACCGCGCTCTGAGTAGGTGGTAGCGAGGAGTAAGAGGAGGAATGCTGTATGCCAAAGGTTGTCCTGAGCAGCGTTGAGTATTGATGATTGTACTCCACCTGAACCAATGAAGTATTCGACCAGGTGTCTGAAATGGAATTTCCATGCCCCAGTCCTTTTCTCGCTGGAAATCTAGGCAAGGGGGGGATGTGTTGGTATTTTTGCTCATATTCCCAGCCTTCTAGATTACCTGGTGTCGCTAGGGGAAAATTTCCTAAGGCGAAGTGAATCAGAGATTGGTTGGCCCAAATTTTGGAGGAACTACATTTGGGGGATTTTGGAGTATTCGCCTGGTCATATCCATCGGGGATCAATCTGGATGAATACCTATTATCTCATTGGGCAGAGCACCCGACGAAATAGGGGCATCTGATAGTGATTAACTATCAGGTGTACTGATTAGGATTGGTCAGGTTTTATCAGCAACTGATTAGGAATGAGTAGTGTGTTGTGAGGCGAGTGAAGCCACCTGCAAATAGCAAATCAATTGGCTGATAAAGTGACCTGCCATAATGGGTAAAAAGTCACATTACCTAAGCAGGTCACTAGCTAATTATGGTTGGTTCACTTGAATCGAGAGGAAAATGTTAGGGACACGTTTCTAACTCTTTCTGTTTGAGGTCTTGAGGATGTACAATGACAGAATCCTGGCCAGGATGGGGAAGACCATCTCTGCTGCTGACAAGGAAGAGTGATTAAATGGCAATGGCTTCCATTTCATTGAAGAGGTGTCAACTGAGGGTTATATGGCCAAATCCCCTACTATTTAATTCCCTAAGGTTCACAATAATAAAAAACACACATTACTACAAATATTATTATTACTACCAAGATTAACATACATTAAAACATTATTAGTTTTATTGTATATTCAGTTATAGTTGGACTATCAGCATCCAGTGTGAAATTCCATCTCAAGGATATTATTTCAGAAGGCAATAATTGGTAGACTCTCAGAGAGTTGAGTAGAGATCCAAGCGGGGATCTAGAGATGAAGAGAACTACAACTAGGGGATAGTTGCTGACTGTGTGTTAGGCCAAAGGAGACTGTCATCAGAGGATCTTGACAAAGATCGAGCAGACAGTAATAGAGGGAACAAATCCCTACTAGTATGACTTATCAAGTATTTAATCAGAAGTAATGGCTGAAGCGTTAGGCCTAATAATAGTTCTAACTCAACTATGGATAATAGTCTCCATACTATTATTGAATAATATATTCTTTACAATGCAATGTGCATGAGGAAACCAAACCTGCGCAGTAAAAAGGTTACTGTGATGACAACATATAATCTACTCCTAAGTAAATTTTTACAGTGCACTCAGAGTCTGAATCAATAGAGTTTACTAAGTGAATATGGGAAGAATCCAGGGAGATAAGAGTGTGCTTCAGAGTATTTCCTATACTGGGACATTCATTGATGAATGTGTCAATTGGCATTGCTATATTGACCCCATTCAGGCTTGAGGTATCTGATGCATTTCTCAGCCCCTCAGCTGGAATATTCTCAAGTATTTGTTGCACATAGGGTTTAGCGACTACTTTAGAGGCTTCAGGTATGACAACCTTACTCTGAGAGCGAGTTACTGCATGTACATTTGAAGAATCTTCATTCAATACTAAAATAGGTTTTTGTTTTCATTGTTAACTGAGGCCCCATGCCAGCGTTTTCTTTTCAATTGGGTGGGACTGGTGTCTTAGGCACAGTAGAGCATCCCGCATCCATTGTGCTTGTTCTTTTCCCTCCTCCTGCATGGTATCAGGAAGGACTATATTGACATTTTGCTGATGGCATTGGGAAGCAAAATGACCTTTACAATTGCAATTAAAGCAAATAACTCACTCATTGGCCGTGGGGCTCTCATATTTGAGTATGCTCATTTTTTACAGGTGTATTACTGTCAATCTTCTTATTAGGTTTGAAGGGATTTACAGCAGAGGCAGCAGTTCCTGATCTGTACCCAGTATTAGGAGGGCCATAATTTTTTGAGCATCTGCACAAATAATCAACCAATTCAGATGTTGTAAGTTTTTGCATGAAAGCAGGCAATAAAGTGTTTGAAAAATTTGGGTAAGGTTCTACTGCATGTTATAGTGCAATCTTAGCATTAAAATCGACCATAGCTCATGCACCTAGGAGAACTTGAGCTTTGCAATAGAATCGATTCACAAATTTATCAATTGCTTCATCTTTCTTAAAGTGAATGTTCATAAACTTAAATTTTCTGGTTGACATTTGTTCTGGACCTCCAAATTCATGAAGCACAGCCTCTTTTGACTTCGGCATATGTTGGGTCTTCATTAATGTGAGGCATAATCAACTCAATGCTCCACTCATTAAGCAGAAATCATAGTGGCTGCTTTTTTATGGTTGCTGGCCCCATACATGGCCATTTCAAAGCATTTGACAAATGTGGTAATACTTCCATTCTTGTCAAAAGCAGGAAGGTTTGCTGGTTTATAATTATTACTTCCCCATTCCTAGTTATCACGATTACTTCTTTGTTGACTAGAGCCAGGCGTACTAGGGCGCTGAGGCATTGTATCCTGGTTTGAGGTGTTAGGTTTGGCCAAAGAAACCATATTGCTAGGCATTTATTGATATGGCCCAGCGTCCATTTTTGGTAGCTATTTCTGAAGCTTCGTTCTCATATATTCAGAAGAATTTCTAGTCAAGTGGTTTGTAGCACACTGACAATGCCTGTCATCCAGAGCTCAAATTTGATTGTTGATTTCATTTTCCCAATTGACACAATTTTGGTTTTTTGACTTTAATTTTGCAATTTCCTCATTCAAGCTAGTAGCTTGTAGTTACAAGGTAAAAATCACTTGGTCCTTTTCTTTTATTGCCTTCTTGCACTGGTTTAATTCTCCATGGAGATTATTATTTGATATATTAATGGAAGTAACATCATTGATATTATTGAACTGTAGATTAAGACAATCAATAGAGTATTAAATTTTTCATTTTTTGCCCATTGGACTTCAAATTATGTTCGCCAGTAATTGATTTTTCCGGTGTATTCATCCTTTATTTGCGAAATTTGGGCATTCATACATCAATAATGGTCACAAAATTCATTTTTATGGTTTAACTGTGCCTCTTGGGCTTCATGATTAAGCCTCATGAACTCTGAAGCATTAATAGAAGTCCAAGTGATATTGCTGACCCAATATTTGATGACTCCTCTTTCCTCTAAGAAATTGTCAAAGATGGGATGCAATCTGTCATTTATTCTCTTGTGCTAATTCTGCTACCCGGTTATTAGCCCAAGTGGCTAAGTTGTAATTTGCCTCCAAACTACAATGGACCTCAGCGAAGTTGGCTTTTAATTGCTCATTTAAAATTTGGCCCGCCTGGCTGGAGTCGCGAGAGAAGTTCAACAATTTGGTAATGTCTGCATGATGGTGGGCGATTGTCATCTGAAAATTTCTAGAGGTTGTATGTACAAATTCTATTAAGTATTGAGCGAAATTCTCTATCCCAATTAAATTGTTTTGGATCTGAGCTACACTTAATTGATGATGAGCTAGATATCTCATCCACAACTTATCTTGCTGTTGTTGGTGATAAGTTGATTTCTACTATTGTCCAAAGGCCCTTGTCCTATTTAACACCCTCTTAACAACTGCTGTTAAAGACGTTTCAGCTCTTCAGGTGAAATGGGTTCGTCATGGTAGGTAATTATGGGTACATCCTCCCAATCAATCTGGGACACAGTCATTACAGTATTCCCATTGGGCCCAGTGATGATTCTAAATAATTAATTGGAATTGCTCCCCTGCTCAGCATGGTCACCATCTGCATTCCCAGCCATGAGCGCCACTTGTTGAATTTTGGTCCTCTTCAGATGGCTGTTTCTTCTTCTGCAGTGTGATGGATTTTCGTACATCTATTGTATGACTACAATAGACTAGATGATGACTATAATTCAAGATATAATTCCATGGTAATAGCACTTTAAATTTGTATTCCCCTGTTGTTACTTGGATGATGGCACGCTTCCTTGATCCTACTAACCCCAAGTAAATTCTCAACTAATACAAAGTAAAGTATTAAACACAAAAAGATTATAAGTTAAACTATAAACTAGTGGTAATCGTTGGATGTTTTTATTAGCATCAACTTGGAGATAATTTAGAGGGTTTAATGTTCACCACATCTTACCCATGACGTCTCATTTTCAATGGCACTTGGCCAGAGGAACACATAAAATGTTTGTTTAAGGGTCTAAAAGTACTTTGACTCAGGGCATCTTGCTCGGCCTCAGGGTCAATGTAAATAATGTCATCATTCTTAAGATGGCATTTTGGATGCATTTGCAAATAGCTGAACCAATTCTCTTTCACAAGTAATAGGCAGCACATACCAAGGCGATTCATATCACTAATTAGTAATTAATTTGATCAAAAATTTGACCAAGATTAAAAACTAATTTTGACATAGACCAACAAGGCCCACGTTCCCAAGTCACTAAGTTGAAACCTAATGTTAAGTCTGACCTAACCAACAAAGCCCTTGAGCCCATGTCATCATAGTCGAATATTATTAAGTGAAATTGCTAGGCTTTGGATACTAAGCTTCATATAAGCTTAGAATATACCTGATCCATAATCATTGATATCTGATATGATCCATAATAAATTAAGCATATTAACATTAATATGTCCCTATCACATACCCGATGATTAGGTCAAGTCAATTACTCAAAAAGGGGGAATTGGACTCAGGGCCCCTAATGTGATATATAAGCTAAACTTGGCCTTCGCTCTCCAGTAAATAGGCTCAGGCTTTGACCCCTATCTTAAAACATGAGAGGTTTCGAAGATCAGAGGGACCCAATGCCCTAGTAGGGATAGTAAACCACCATCATAATGGAGTACTGCTGAATAGTCTCAAAGGAACTGAGTCCCAAGGAGCAGGTCATAGCTAGGGTTATTTAGCACATCAACTGGGGTATTTACAGCAAGCTTTCCAAACTGTACTGATAGAGAGGAATAAGCCCCTACAGATCTGGTACATTGTGGGCCAGCTGTTCTATACTTTATATAGTATGGCAAATCCAAAGTAATATTAACGCGCTTCATTAACTAGGATTTTATGACGTTCATGGGTGAGCCACTGTCAACTATGGCAGGGACTGAAATTTTATGAATTTGAACTTTGACATGGATAACCAGATTTTTTAAACTGGGCCGGTAGCATGAGGAACATGGGAGAGTCATCAAAAGAAGAGTAATGAGTATCAATTAATTTAATATCATTGGACACCAGAGCTTCTTTGCCGGTTATGATAGCTCCAGGTTTTTTCAAGGTTATGGATAATTCTTGAGGCGAGGTAGGGATCTAAGCTTGGAGCGCCTCATCCTTCATGCTGACGGCCCTTTTCCCACCTCCTCAGCAAGTTGCATCCAGCAGATCTTATAATTGTGTTTAAAACCATTACAGTAAGTGCATCGAGGTCAAGGATTCTTCTGGTTTTCAACCACATGGACTCTAGGACGGTTAGAGGGACCTGTAGATGTAGCCTTAAAGTGTAGAGTTATTGAAGGGATCTTGTTGGTGCTTCTTTGATTTCCTGAGTACAGGTAAACCCATTCTTCTGCACAGTCATATGCATTTGAACCTCAGGGTAGGATCCCAATGAAGAAATGACAGCGGTAATAGCACATCCAGGGTGATATAATTTGTAGTGAATAAGTGTTGTGCTTGGTCAAGAACTGCTGAAAAAACTCCATGAGGCTTTCTTCTTTATTCAGTTGGATACCCATGAATGCTTGTTTTTGGTTGGACAGGGTTTAATTGCTGCCAAACACTTTGATTAAGGCTGGACAGACACGTTACCAGGTGTTGCACTCCTTCAAATGGGGGGTCATGATCTCCCGGGCAGTACTATCTAAGCAGGCTTGGATATTCTTTAACTCCCGCCAGTTGGTGGCCTCCTCCATGTAACTCTCATATGTGTACAGGAAGGAGGAAATGCATTCCAGGCCAGGGGTAAACCTTTCTTTAAAAATAGGTTTATAGTTAGTTACAAGGATAGTGGAGGGGATGTTAACACCAGGGCCTGGGCACTAGCTCTGTAATCTCAATCTCCACAAAGTCGTGGGGGCCTGCTAGTTTAGCCATCGCCAAAGGGCCTCAAGATCCTCTTGGATATCATCCTAATTTTGGCTGAGGGAGTAAACGGAAGCCTTATTTAAGACTTGCTACTTTAGGGATTAAATGTTGGTGCCATGAAGGTGAAGCTGGCTCTCAAGGGTGTTCAAACAGGTTTCAAACCCTCGACAAGTTTGTTTGAACTGAGAGATGTGGGTATTGGTAAGCTTGATGAAGGCACTGAAGTTGTCCATTTTGTCTGACAGTGCCTCAATGGGACCCTAGGTTTGAGGGGGCCTCCATCCACTTGGAGTTTACAACCCTGAGCTACATTCTGAATTTGATTGCATAGGGCAGCCAAGGCTGTTATCACATCCTTCCACCATGGGTCTTCAGGGCCATTAGGGGTGGGAGCTGAGGGATCTGGGGGCATTGGAGGTCCACAGAGACCCTCTGGACCTTTAGTCCTTCACGCCCTTTTGATCCTTCAAGCCCCTTAGGCCCTTCAAGACCTTCACTCTTGGAGGTGTAGTCACAAGAGGCCAGCTCCTGATAAATTTGTTGCAGGGCCCATACCATATCCTCAACTTGGAGGAGGGGGATGATTCCAAGTTGCCTCAAGAAGTTGGATGTTCTGATGAGGATGGTCCTCAAGATAGCCAGAGATCCTGTTATCTAACACCACAATATGATCTAGGACCTCATTGATCAACCATCTTTTATCAATAATGGCCTTGTGGTTGTCATGATCAATGGAGGAGGCTGCATTATAGAAATCAGTGATGTGAGAGTTCAAGGCCTGGGTGAGACCCAGTTGTTGGGAGACTTCTTGATAGTTCAACCCAATCAGGTAGAGTAGGTGATGAATAGCTGGGTGAACAAAGTTGCAAAGATAGCATTTGGAACCCAGGGAAAGTTCTCCTGCCAGCAGCTGGGCCGAGGCATAGAGTTCCCACATGGTAGTGGGAACAGAAGAGTCATGAGAGCAGCTGGAGCGAGAACCCATGGGGTATATTTCATTTATTAATTGTTAAACAAAGTCATTAAGGTTCTCGTACTGAAGTTGGTACTGACTTTCAGCCATAGAGGGCAGGGAGAACCAAAATGTGGCTCAGAATTATAAACTCTCAGGATTCAAGGGTGGTTTCATATTGTGAGGTATTAACTCCATCAAGCAACGCTTCTTGACTGACCAGAAGATTGATCTTCAGGGCTTTTATTCTACATTGTTTGTGATAGACGTTTTCACTTAGGACAGCTTAAAGCCCCCTGTAGTGAGCCCTACGTTTGTTGGTGTTACAGTTCTTTAGAATGTTGCCAAGGTCCAAAGGCGGCTCAAAGCTGAAAGCTTGTAAAAATAGGTCAAAAAGGAAATGAAGAATGGATAGAATACCTAATATTTTAACAGATTAAAATGTGTCAATATTTATAGGTTGCGTAGGGACATGGTGCCTCAAGGATCTTCATGGCCTCATCCATTCAAATCTTTCATGGCCTTCTGGATTGACCGCCTGTTTGGCATTCTCATTTTATATTTGCCGCCCCTCATGACTAGATCGGTGAAAACTCCGTCTCACATGACTCAGGAATTGGGGATGAGACTCCTGAAGTCATCTCCATTGATCCTCGAACGCAGGTGAATTCTGATTGAGTTTGGGATTGGTGCCAGTAAGATAAGGCTTTGTTCAAATAGGCTGAGAGTTGATTCACTGCAGCTCAATTTGGAAGTGGGGAATTAGATTTTCTTTTCATCTCAAATCCTAAAAACCCCTTTGAGAATGAACCACATCAGTGAGGAAACCAGGGCCACGCACAGCCATTGTGGTTAATTCCATAAGCAATATCACCCAAAATAATGAGCTGATGTGGAGGTGGAACTTGTGGAGACAGCTTTGAGGTAATCCCAGTTGAACCTATCATAAGCTTTTGCTGGTCTAAGAACACAAGCGCCCCAGTAGCTGTATATTGGCAAACAATGGCTACGGTGTGTATATTGTCCAATATAGACTGCTTGGGGATGAAACCGAATTTCTCAGGATATTAACAGAGGTAACTTCACCTAGGTGGTTGGCTATAATTTTAGTAAATATTAAGTATATTAGTAGTAAGTGAATGGGGCACCAGTTGGCCAAATCCAGCTTATCCCTTTTTTATACAGCGTTATCATACATGCCTCCTGGCCCCCAGGAAAAAGGCGCGTTTCTAGCAGAAACTTGTTCATTGAAGCAAGCAATAAAGAGGAGAAATTAATTACATATTTCTCATAGAACCCATACCAAATCCCATCTGGACCTGGGCACTTCCTGTGCGGTGCACCACAAATGGCATACCAGAGGTTGTCTTGAGTAAATAAATTCATCAATTATGGGTATTGATAAATGGTGTAGTTATCTGTACCTTTAAGAAACGCATCAATTTTGACCAGTTTGACTGGATCAGTGTGATACAATTTAGACTGATAGTTTAGAACTTTTACTGCCAATTTGGCTGGGGTTTCTGCAACGGAGTGGTCTGCCGCCTCACCTATTTGCAGGCAATGCTCTGTTGCAGCGCGAATAATTTTTGGAAAAAATAGGCAGAGCACATGTCACCTTCCATAATATTTTTGCCTTAAACAGGACACAAATGCAATGTTTGTGTTGACTTACCAGTGCACTGAGATTAGAAGACATTTCTGCCCAGTATGACACCAAACTGGGATGTAGTCCGCAGCAAGGACACAAGACTCCAGGTGGTCCATTTCTGCTAATGTGCACATAATGACTGTCAAGGCAGCCTGTGAGCAACGTGATGAGAGTTGGCATGCCTGAAGAATGGTGTTTGCTTTAAAGGTTGACCATGTAGAAAGTGGGTCCTTACAGAACGGTGTAGCAAACTTTGGTGACGAAGTTTCAGTGTCCACCCATGAGGAAAACCTGGTCAATGAAATATCAGCTGGTTAGAGTTTGAACCACTTTGGTGCCTGTACTGCAGAGTTTGAGAAAGTAAAGAAAATTGACACCATCCTGTGGTAAGAAAAATTGATTTTTGTCATCATAAATTGTGCAATCTAGGACTTAAAGTTCAATGGAGCAAGAATAAGGTCAATGCAGAACATAGAACTCAGATTACCATTGTGCACATGGGGATGAGACATGTTGAGTAGCAGAGATTCATAATTGGTGAGGGGTATCAAAAAGCCCAAGGTGGCTTTTAGAATGTGGAGTTTGATGTGCCCTTGCGGGGGAGTAGGCATCAAAGGCCAGCGGTTGGTGGCTGGGTTGGCTAAAAAGTTCAGGTCACCAACCAAAATGGGTCAGGTGGAAGTGGGAAGGAAGTTATGGCTGAGAGGAATTCCTGGTTACCCCAAGCAAAGGTTGGGGCATAAATATTTATGATAGCGTGCACTTCATCATCCCATAAAAAGGATCTACCAGCACACATCCATTGAGGTACATCTTTTAGTAATAAATTAAACCTATGGGTTGAATGTTTAAGCACCCCACAGTGCAGCGACCAAAAGGAAAGGGTGGGGAGGAGCATGTTTGCCCATGTTTCCTTGACACCGTGTGGAAAGTGGGTTTCCTGAATGGCCAGGATGTCCACAGGTAAATTATTTTTTAAAAATCTCAGTTTTTTATCCCAGGATGAAAATGACTTAAGTACAGCAATGTTCAACGTCCCTATTGTGAAGGATCCACCCATCACACCTTAGATGCAATAGGAAAGGGCCCCCTTGCCATTCCTTTGCCGCTTTCTCAGCAGCAGTTTTGGACCGCATAAAGTGTACTTCATATGAGTCCTGGAGTACATCCTTCACTGTGGGTTTAGTATTTGGTTTGGTGTTTGTTGCTTTGGGTTGCCTTTTTCGTTGTTGTGCGCTTGTAATGCACCATTGGAGGTCAACAAAAACTCTGTGAAGAATGGGTTGACGTATTCAGTTTTGATTGGTGCTTGTTAGTTTTGCTCAGGTAAATCTGACTCATCCATATGGTACAAAGGTTGGTGGGCCCAATCTGATTAATGAGCGGATTCTAAAGCCAATTCAGCTGCAAATGACTTGATGTCATCCTGTATTTGGGCAAGCAGGATCATGGATGCAGCCGTAGCCACTTCCTTAGCCACTGCTCTATGGGCCTGCTTGGTCTTTTTGCGCTCTTGAAGGGACACAGGTTTTCCTGAATGTAAAACCTCTTCACACCCCATGGGAATGTAGCGTTAGTATCTGCTTATTTGTAATGGGAGTTGGCACTTCCCACTGTTTTGGGGAGGATTTTATTCTGTGCTGCCCTCTTTTTGGAAGGGCAGGTGTGCGCCTTATGGCCAAAATCACAACAAAAGGTGCATATAGGGGGTGCACTATCTATCATAATGTGGAATGGGCGGGAATCTTGCCCATCATTATTGAGCACTGCAGTGTATGGATTTTTAGTCAAGTCTTCTGTGATGACCGCAGTTAGGGTGATCACTGCAATCGCTTTGACTGTGGTAAACTCCAGCATAAGCATGAAGTGCTTCGTTGTGAAAGTGTGTAATTCCCCATAACTTTTAAACCCATCCCTGAGCAACGTTTGAGTACTGTACGTTTCACCTTAGTGGGGAGGAAGTCTTAAATAACAAAAATTTGGTTAGATTTGGTCCATTGAGTGATCTTCATTTTGAACACCAATTGATTATCTGGGAATTGTACCACCTCACGCACCTGTGCAGCTTCTTCAGCTGCTTGTTCAGTTTCAAAACCCAAGGTCTAGCCAATCCTGGGTCATAGAATGAGGTGCTACATACATGACGGCCTGAATGTGTTTGTACATCAACGCAGAACTTCCCACAGTGCCATCAAATTAATATACAAAAATCGAAGCCTGTGCTCCACTGATGACAGGAGCCGGGAATGTGGAGGTCTGATGTATTGATTGCATTTGATTCTCCAAGCTAAAATCTATGGCAATATACTCACTGCCACTTTCTTAGGTTTGTTATGACCAACGGTGTCTCTGGGCATTTCCTAACTTTGGACGGTGAAAAGTCTAATCCTGTGCCATCTACAACGCTTTCCCATCCTCTACCTTACATTGGGTGCACACTACTTTCAAAGAGGTTATAAAAACTTACTTAGACTTAAATAGATCAATTGCAATTAGTGATTGCAACAATAAAGAAAAGTAATTACTTTTGGTTCTAAATAAAGGGGTGGTTGAGTTATCAGGTCAATGATTACCAAGCTATTCAATACATCTCTCGCTCTCCAACAGGTAAACCCAAATTTTGTTCTCTGTTTTGGCGTCATAGAAGGTTTTGAAAGCTAATAGAACCTGGTGTCCCAGCAGGGAAAATTCCCTCATCATAGTGCAAACAGAGGAATAGTCTCAGAAAATTTATTCCTAAGAAGAAGGTCATATCTTAAGTTGTGTTAATGGAAAAGCTGTGGTATTTACGGAAAAGATTTCTGAAATGAATGGGTATGAGGAATATCCTCAATGGACCAAGTGCATTCTGTCCCAGATGTGCAGCACTCCAACTAATGTGGCAGATCTGGAGAAATCTTATTACATTTTATTAAATTTAGACGAAATGCATTCATGGGAAACCACTTTGAACTATGAAGTGGACAGGAATTTTGTGAACTTGGACAGTGATGTGTGATTGAGCTCCCTGACTTCGAGGGTAGAGTGAGGAACATAGATGATTCATCAAAAATAAGGTTTAGTAGTATCAGGTTCTTTTTTTTTAGTACTAGATGGTCCCAACCCAAGGGGGGATTCATCGATGTTAGTATCAGGTTCTTTATTATCAACAGGTATCGAGTCATCTTATTCTGGTATGACAGAAAATAACTCACTAGAGATCACTAGATAAGCTTGAGTCTGTACAAAGATGTCATCATAAAATCCTCACCTTCATGATGACGACCCTTTTTCTACCTCCTTGGCAAGTCTCTTCCAGAAAGTCATGATGCTATTCCGGAATCCATTGCAGTAGGAGCATAAAGGTTAGGAATTCTTCTGGCTCTTGACAACATGGACCTGAGGGCAACTGGAGGAGGCGGATGCAGAGGACATGGGATGCAATGTAGACACAGGATTTTCAATAAGATCTTCCATAATTCTCCAGATGCAGGTTAAGCTATTCTTATAGCCAATCATGTGAATTTGGACCTCAGGATAGTATACCAATGTGGATTTTACTATAATTATGTTATCGTTCAAGTTAATATGGTAATGATCACCAAAAGCTTGCGCTTGGCCATAGAAGCAGCTGGAAAACTCCACAGGACTTTCTCCTTTTCAGAAAAAAGTCCATAAACTACTTCTTCTGACTAGACAAGGTTTATTTGCCGTTATATTCCTGGATCTGAGCAGTATGGATTTATTACCAGGTGTGGCATTCCTTCTGATGGTGAGTTATGATCTCCTGGGTGGTATTTTTCAAGAAGGAATGGATGTGCTTCACTTTCTGTCAGTCCGTGGGCTCCTCCATCAAAGTTTTATGAAACAACAGGAAGGAGGCAATAATTTCCTGTCATAGGGTGAACTTCTTCTTGAAAATTAGGATAAAACTTTAGTCACAAGATGAGTGGAAATAATATATGCTAGGAACTGGTGCAGGTTCAGAGATCTCAGTTTCTGAATAGTTGTAAGGGGCTTGTTGATCCAATAAGCATCTTAAGCCTTCCAGATTCTCCTGAATGTCATCCCAACTACAGTTTAAAGAGGTTATCTAGGCTATATATAGACCTGCTCCTTTAGCTCTTGAATCTTGGCATTTTGGAGGAGCAGCTGTCTCTCAAAATTGCTCAACCAAGTTTTGACCCTATGACAGGTTTTTTCAAGTTGGGTGATGAATCCATCGGTGAGCTTTGCGAATGTCCTGTGATTATCATACTATCTGACAAAGCCTCAATAAAATTTCTGGGTTTGAGTGGCACTCCATATACTCAAAGCTTGCACCCTCGAGCCACATTGCATATTTGATCTCATAATGCAGCAAGCGCCATTAGTATGTCTTTTCCCAGAAGTCATTAGGGTCAATAAGGTTATGCACCGTCAAACCAGAAGGTCCTTGTGGCCCATGGAAATAATCAGGCCCTTCACTTTCAGATGCAATGTCATGGGAGGCTAAATCCTAGTTGTGCTAATGAAGAGTCTAAAAAAATGTCTTAGATCTGGTTTAGGTGCTGGTTCCAGGTGGCCTCAAAGAGCTGCACGTTTTGATGAAGCTGACCTCAAGGTAACATGAAATCCTGCTATCTAAAATGGAGTGCTGGTTTCAAGCCTCATTGATCAACCTGACGGATACCAATAATCGCTCCCTGTTTGTCATGAACCAAGGAGGAGGCCGCGTTATAGAATTTGATAATGTTTGTGTGAAGGATTTTTTTAAGCCCTAGTTGTCATGATACAGCATGGTGATGAAACCCAATTATTTGTAATAGTTATTTATGGTCAGATGGACAAAACTTTAGAAACAGCATTTGGTACCCAAAGCCAATTCTCCCAATGTTATCATGGCTGAGGTATATAAATCTCACATTGTGGAAGGAACTAAAGAGGCGTAGGAGAAAATGGAGCGTCCTCCCACAGAGTAGATGTCATTTAATATATGTTGAATACTCTCGTTTAGGTTCTCTAATGGATATTGATACTGAGCATTTGTCAATGGATGTAGAGTAAACTGGAAGGTTCCCCAGAACTCTAGGCTTTCAGGCTATATAAGAGGTACCTCATACTGAGAGGTGTTAACCCATCATGTTACACTTCTTGGCCAATCAGCATGTTAATTTTCTTAGTTGTTATTATTCTCCATTTTTATGTTATAGACGTTTTTATTTGTACAGCTTAGAGCCCCTTGTAGTGAGCACCACTTCTCTCAGCATAGCAGTTCTCTTTACTGTAGCTGAAGCTCTAATTTGAAGTTTAAGCTGTAAACTAGTGGAGAAGTTGACAAACATGAAAAGAAGGGGTGAAATATACTATTTTATTTAGCTGAAATGTGTTTATAAATAAGATTTGTAGAGACTTTGTGCCTAAGGACCTCCATGGCTCTGCATTATCAGGATCTTTTAGAGCCTTCTGGATTGACTGCCTGGTCGACGGCCTCTATGTTATGCATCATCCTCATGACTGCAATGATGGGTTCAGCTTCATAAGGCTTGGGAAGCGGAGGTGAAATTCCCAAAGTCACCACTTGCAATTCTTGTGTGCGTGATGCTTCCTGATCAAAGATCTCATTGGTGCCTTCATGGTCTGGTTTCATATGCAATGGCGCGAGAGTTAACTTATATGGTCAGATTCTAAAATGAGGATTTTGACTCGCTTCTCTCAAATCCTGACACCACCTCATATAAGTATGATGTGATCATGCTGGTTATAGATCGCTTTACAAAGTATGCTATCTTTATTATCTTTATGACAACCACTATAATTGAGAATATTCCATAAATTGTTTGTGACATGTGTTAGCACTGTTTGAAATCCCTAAGAAGTAATCATGGATAGGGCTCACGATTTATCTGATATTCTAGGCCTTGTGTGAAATACAATAGATTAAACTTTGCGTATATTCAGCCTACCATCCCCAGTCAGATGTCCAAAAGGAGTGTACTAACCAGTCCTTAGAGCAGTGCCTTCGATTCTATTTGATGGCATCTCAGGATACATGGGCGGCGGACCTCCCTCTAGCCCAATTTTGTACATTAACTCCCTCAATTCATCAGGGGTGTCACTTCTGTATGCTGATTTAGGCTGAAATTCTGCTTTCGCTATTGGGCCTTGGATGAGTAATAACATTATTGTGGCGGAACTAATAAAGCACATATTGAAGGTTCATAAACTGGTGCAGAGACAGCTTACATAAATCCACTAGTAAAGCCATTGCATTTTTAGACAAGAAACGACGTGAGGCTCCTAGCTTTAAGAATGTGAGTTGGTTATGGTATATATCAAGAATCTGATCCTGAAAATCTTATGCCAAAAAAGTTAGATTGCAGATGCTAAAGATCCCTTTTCTATTGCCCAGGTCTTAAACTATAGAGCTTTTAACCTGAGTCTGCCCATCACCAAAAATATATGCATCTTTCTATGTTTCTACATTCTCTCCTTTCAAAGGAAAGAAGCTGGTGGAGGGTGAGCACATTATGATGGAAGGAGCCCAGATTGAGATAGACAAGGTTTTGTATGCACTTCAAGTTAAAAGCCAAGTGGATTTCCTGGTATCATGGAAGGATACCCATATTATTAAAACAGCTGGGTCCAATACAAAGAGTTGTACTAGCTGTAGTCAGCTATGGAATAATTATATCAGGAAAAGTCATATGTTTCAGCGCTTGCCCCAGCTAAGCCAGCTACCATTGACGCCACCATGCTTCTTTTCCCCACAATATTTACGTCCTCACTAAAGCCTTGGAAGGGAATGTGAGCCCTGAGTGTCAAGGAAAGGTAAATGTAAAGCACTAGGCGCCAGCTATCAAGCTGGATAGGGATTTTCATCACTTAAGAACAAAGAAGGGTTCCACACAAAGCTTTCCTACTTGTTCATTTAGCTGATCTAAGGTATATCCTAGATAGAGTTGGGTAGCAGTGGCCACTCTCTTTCTAGTTTCACCACCTTAAGGTCACCTCTCATGCTTAAAATTACATTTATTCAGGAATTGCAGTTCAATTTGTGCAGAAATCCAGAAATTGTATTGTGATCATAAAATTGTCTATCATACTAAGGATATAGGTGCAAAACCCCTCCCATGTATAAGGCTATAAGAGGCTGCCTTGTCATTAAAGCAAACCTTAGACCTGGGATAAGACCAGGTAAAAAATTATGACAAATAGGTATCTTAGAAATAAAAGTTTGAAGGATTGAGTGCTAAAAGTGAGGAAATAGTATCAATAGGTTATGAAAAATAACTATAAGTTCACAATAATTTGAAACTTAAAGTTAATTAATCAGTTGGTAAAACGCCCTACTTTAGAACAGTGTTGGGAATTCCAAGCCTTGTGAACTCACAACCCTGTACATTCACCTCTCTCCACATTATATTACCCAGCATTCTTCATTTTTAAAGTCTGTTAGGCTATTATATAATATACTATTTTTGATTTAATAAATATAATTACTGAAAAAAGAAATCTTATATATTCCAATAAATCAATGGAAAATAGCTAGCAATATTTATAATTTGGACCCTTTTCAACTCCTGCTTTAACGCACCTATCAAAAGCCCTTTAAAACATGTGGTTCCTTATGTACTGTGGTTTCCTTTGTGAGTTCTGGCATACCTACAAAGAAAGCCAGGACATTTCTTAGTATGTTAGGTTCCCAACACTTCTCATTTGGTCATCATTTTTAACATTTTCGTTGTATATCCAGTGGCTGCACTATTATAAGAATAGTTTTATATATGGTGCAATCTATTAGATGAGGGTATTGTTGATTGATGGCTGTTCTTGTCAATAGAGTATCTTTATTTTTCTCATTTTTAGAGAGGTTGTGCGGAGTTCAAAGCCACACAACCAGGGAACAGATTTCTATGAGCAAAGGGAATAGGCACTTTGAAATGTGCTTGCGCACAGGGGACCCAAGGATAAGGGGTATAATATTTATTGATAATTGCATATGCTACAAATGTAAGTAATTTGTTGGACTATAGGGAAAAGTCAATAACCAAGTGTAAATTTTCCAGGAGATTGTCTATAACTCTCCAGTTCCAAGTGAGGTGGTGCACGGTGCAAAGACCTAACACCAGGGAACAAGTCATCAGTACTAAGGTAATAATAGTTACTACAAAAGTTCTTGAGCTAAAGTAACATAAGGCGAGGGTGATTAAAGTGGTATATATTATAAGATATCAAACAAACTACAAGACTTGGGTTGAACCCAAAGTGGAGTCTATATCCAATCGAGGATCTGGGCTGGAGTGCAAGGGTGCCTCAGTCTGGAGGTAACAGGGAAGCCTAGTGGAGCGCCAGATGCAAGAGTTAAATTTGTGCAGATCAAATGGTTAACGTTGTGGCAGACTTATTCAAAGAGGTCTGCGCACAGGTTTGTCCAAGTTAACATGAAAACATAAACTAATGAGGGGTTTTATTAATGAGGAAGATGACCAATGAGGAAGGTTATCTCAAAGAATCATATTAAAAAACTTTGGGGAAACCTATAATCAATGGTAGTGGTGCTAAACCCTGGTTCAACAATAAGCGCACGCTTCCATTGGGAAGGGTACTATAGCTAGAAATGGACTGAACTTAAGTTATAAATTGAAAGCAAGTTTGACCTAAGTTAGAAATTTCAAAAATTGAATAAATTCAAACCCCCATTTTTCCTAACAACTGAATTGAACTGTCATGGTTATTATGTTAACTAGTCCATTATAACGCCAATGCCATAACATAGGGCTGGGCGTCACACACTCCATCTGGACCAACCTTGGCATATCTGGCCTGCACTCAGAGTTGGTCCAAGGTGTGCTTTAGGTCAGGGAGCTCCTTCAGCTTGATCTTTTGGACCTCCTGGCGCACAGCCTTGTCTTGACTGTTGGTTCCCTCAATTAAGTCATGTAAAAATAACATTACCCTCTCTTCTTTTATTGGCTCCACCCCTCCAGGGGCATTTTCCAAAGAAAAAGTTTTATGGGCATGGGCCAGCTTCATAGCAACGATGGCTTTCTTGGACTTAGATCCCGCAGCCTTTGGAACACTCTCGTAGAATGCTACAATTAGATCTAGGGCGTGGGCGCAGTCACACGCTGGGACCCAACTGTTCTCCGCTGCATCAAATCCCTTCCAAGTTATAGGATACTTGAGTCTTCTTACCCAACGGGAGGTTACAATCTCCTCTAAATCCCACTCCGGCGCCCCATCCATGAAATAAAACTCAGGAGTCTCTGGTGGGGGCCTTTAACAACATAAGCTTGCTTTCATGGAAGACTGAAACGATTCAAAATGAGGGGGATCAAACTGGTATGAGACGTGGCCCACCTTTCTTACAACCTGGTATGGCTAATCCTCTTTAGTGTCTATTTTCCATGGTTTCTTGAATAAGATGTTCTTAGAATCTAGTATCATGAGATCTCCTTCCTTACACGCTGGTTCATCTCATCTCTTACCATCAGCATTTTTCTTGTAGTCCTGCATGGCCGCACCTAAATTTGTGCTCCCACTGATGTACTTTCATGATCATTTTTGCAAAGCCCACCAACGCTTCCATCTTAGATCCACAACTGGGCTCCATTATAAAGGCGGGATTGAATCCATAGTTGACGAAGAAGTAGAAACACCTGATTGATGCATGTTAGGCGTTGATATAACTTAATTGGGCCATGGGGAGATGGGAAATTTAATCAGAATGATCTGCAACAGTGTAACACCGCAAGAACTGTATGAGGCAATGGTTCACTCGTTCAATCTGCCCATCTGACTGGGGATGATGAGCAGTTTAATGGCAGATGCAAATCTATAGAGTCTTACACAACTCTTCCCAAAAGACGGAGGTAAACTGGGGCCCACAATCACTAATTATTTCTTGGGTGACCCCATGAAGAGAAAAAACATGCGTGAAGAAGAGCCTAGCCATCTCAGTCGTGGTCACTGTAATTCTGCAGGGAATGAAGAGAGTGAACTTTGTAAAACGGTCCACCACTATCATGATGGCATTGTAGCCATCAGATATGGGCAATTCCACAATATAATCAACTGATAGAGAAGTCAAAGGTCCTTCACCCTTTTAAACTGGTACAAAAAGCCCTGCTAGTGGCTGGCAATTCAGTTTCATTTTGTTGCATACCAGGCACTCTTTACAATACCTGCCCACCTGTGTGGCTGTCCCCTTGCAATTGTAGGTGCATCAAATTAGCTCTAGTCTTTACCTTTTAAGGATGACCAACGGTGATTCATACATGATGGCCCAGGATGATTTCCAGGCGAAGTGGTATATCGGGAATGTCATGTTCACATACTTTATTGAATGTCTCAATGGCCAAGGCATGGCTGTGCTCCAAGAGTCAAAAAAAGTCAAGCCAAAGGACATATCTGGCTTAAGGCACACCTTGGACCAACGCTGAGTGCAGGCCAGATATGCTCAGGGTGGTTCAGAGGAAGTGCAACCTACCCAGCCATGTGCAAGGCTCATAGCGTAAAAACAGACGTGCTACTTTAAATTATGACAGTTTGATACAATTGCTCAGTGAAAGGGGGTTCAAAAAATGTTTAATTTATGAAATTTCCAAATTGGGTCAGCCTCAACTCCAATCTATCACTTGAGTTTGGTCAATATCAAAGTACACTATCTGGTCAGATTGAAGCGTGCACTTATTGGCGCACCAGGTCTAGTACCACTTTCTCCGATCAATAATTCCCCTGAATTGGCTTAAATATGTTTTTTCAAGACCAACCTTACTCGTTGGTAATCTTCCCTTTAATAAATCCTCCTTTCATTTACAGTTTTTTATTCATGGTACAATGAGAACCCGTGAATGGACCTCCTTGAGGAGGTCATTAACAATGTTGGCCGTTCCATCTTCCTAAAAATATCTCCAAAATCAAGTGCACCTTTGGTCCCCTTAGTTCCCTCCAAACTGAGGCAAGAACCCTCCAGCACTGATCTCTGCTTGGATATGGGTTTAAATGTGGGAAAAACCCAAGTGTTCCTGTTTATCATCTTCTGGCTACTCTACACCATGCTATATTCCCTTGCACAGGATTCCTTTGGCTCTGGCGCCCTTTTTGGTGCCCTTTTACTATATCAATGATGACGAGTTTTCTGCTTTGTGGCTGTGCACCGTGCACCACCTCTCTGGGAACTGTTGAGTTATAGATACTCTATTGACAGGGAACCCATAGGCATCCCTGAAACCACACCATCTCATCCTTAATTTGGTAACCCCTGGTAAAGTCCTCCAGATTCAACTTGCTCTTGGCAAGGACCATAGCATATTCATCTGACAAAGGCTGTGAAAGGACTACTTTTCTGAAAATAGCGTGCACCTCCGCATTTTTAGAGGAGCAAGTTCTGGCCTGTGGGCTGAGGGAGAGGGAAGTTGAGACACAATTTAAACAGCGGATTTATCAAAAGGTATTACGCACATCTACCACCTTGGGACCAGGAGCTTTTGCAGGGTTGCATCTCAAAGCAACCACCAAACCATTCTCCTTGCCCTTGGTAATCTCATAGGAAAACACAAATTGGGTCAGGGCCTTATGCCAGAGAGATTGCTGTGGGGTCAAGACATGAGATGTGTAGTAATATAACAAGTCATGGTGGTCTGTACATATGCAGAAGGGTTTGGATGAGCCATGCAAGTGATGATGCCAGTAAATTAGCGCCTCAGCCACTGCTAATAACTCTTTATCTTACACGGTGTAATTTAATTCTGGAAGAGACATCTTCCTGAAGAAATATCCCACCAGATGCTCTATTCCATCTTTGCCTAATTGTAATGAGGCTGCTGCTATGGCAAAGATGGAGTCTTCAGTGGCTACAATAAACTCTTTTTATAGGATCAACATGGCAAAGGATAGACTTGGATAACAGGGTGCACTTTACAGATTGAAAAATCTTTCAAAATGGGAGATCAAAGGTACACTTTTTCTCCACTTTCCTTATATAGGGGCGCTGCGACCTCAGAAAGAGATTAGAATGAATTTCTTAAGGGACGCACATGTCCCCAAACTACTCCTCAATTCATTGACTGAAGTTAGGGTGGGCTACTCACAATCATCTTCTTCCTGTCTGAAGTTACGATGTGCTCTTGGTCAAACACAACGTTGCCCAGGAAGGTGACCTGGGACTTAAAGAATTCTCATTTACTTATTTTTACGTAAGGTCAGCTACCCTCAACCGCTTCACCACCTGCCAAAGGCGTACTGCATGGGACTCATTATCAGGGGAGATCACGTAATTATCATCCATGTAAGCTACCTCGCATAATCTCTTTCTGCTAAGCATCACTTTTCGAAAATCAATTCAGCCTGTAATTTAGCTCCACTAAAGAGATTTACGAAAAACATTAGCAAATATGGCGGGAAACCCCACAAAAGAACCCGCAGGCTCTGCAAAACGAGCCAGCACCACCCCAAACGAAGCAACCCTCGGTTACCCACCTCAGGGTCAACCAGAATCGCCCGCTCTCAAGCAGTGGCCATGAAAGCAGGCACCACCCCCCAACCTGGAGCTACTTCAACTAGCGCCAGTTCATCTGATCACACTTCTGCAACCTGCACGCCTAACAGCTCTGTGTGCTCTGCCTTCCACCAACCCGCTGGGCCCCCTCCAACCAAGGAGGCCATCACCCACGCTGTTTTAATGGCGTCTGCTCAGTTGAATGCAACTCAGCCCATCCAGGCATTCACCTCCCCCATTGTGTCAGCTAATTCAGCCCCATCTATTATTGCTGACGCCGTGTTTCTGGCTCCCTCCATGAGGGGCGATACCCAGCTACCTGGCCCCAAACCCTCAGATGTAAGGTTGGATTAGCCGCACATTCTAGTTCACTAAGCACCAAATTGGGACAATCTACTCTTCCCAATGGAAATTCAAATGGTTCGGATTTTGGAACTTCACACCAGTTCCAACCTCACCCGTCCCATTTAAACCCCGTAATTGGCATTTCTCAAGTCAGCACTTTATCTCCATATGCTGAAAACGACCAATTCACCAATCAGCTAGTGTTTTTTGCCCACGAATTCACAGCAAATACTCGGGCTGAATTTAACCAAATTGATTGGGATGGTGATGAAACATCGCCCTCCTCCTAATTGGCTGGAGTTAATTCAAATCTAGATGGGCCTCCCCAATTTAGCAAGGCCCAACAATCACCTGGCCCCCAAACCCTCAGATGTAAGGTTGGATTAGCCGCACATTCTGGTTCACTAAGCACCAAATTGGGACAATCTACTCTTCCCAATGGGGATTCAAATGGTTCAGATTTTGGAACTTCATACCAGTTCCAATCTCACCCGTCCCATTTAAACCCCATAATCGGCACTTCTCAAGTCAGCACTTTATCTCCATATGCTGAAAACGACCAATTCACCAATCAGCCATTGAGTTTTGCCCACAAAATCACAGCAAATACTCAGGCTGAATTTACTTAAATAGATTGGGATGGTGATGAAACATCGCCCTCCTCCCAATTGGCTGGAGTTAATTCAAATCTGGATGGGCCTACCCAAATTAGTGAGGCCCAAAAATCCGCCCCTCAATTTAATATGACGCCAGCAACTGCTGTAACATTCCAGCAACAAGGGAACTCCACAAACTTGTCCAAACCACCAGCTCACACTCAACCCACGATTGCAGCCCAAAGCAAACATAAACGTACCAAAGGAGCCACTGGGGCGTGGCAAAAACCTCTGGCACCAACGCTACCCAAAGCTGATCCCCGTGAAGTGGCGTTTATTGCTGATGTTAAGAAGAAATGGGCCGAAACTAGAGCGCAAAAATCTCTACCTCGCTCAACCCTCTCCCACGCAATTCGCCTTTATTATGGGCATAACCCTGTTGAATTCTAAATGGAGGATTACTTCTCATACTTTGCAGCGATTGCGGAGACATTCCCAATTAACACTACCATCCATGAATCAGTGGAGGGCCACTACATCGATGTGGGCTTCACTGAGGCTGCCCTTGCTGACCATGCTGCCACCCTCCAGGTCATTATTCCGCGTGGATCTCTTCGCATCTCCCGCACATGCTCTCACCTGGAGAAAATTTCATGGGTTACTTTTTCCAACCTACCAACAACTGTTGATCCTGAGTCTCTTAAACTGGAGCTCCATCGTGGTTTAATGGAGTTTGGGTCTGTTCTTTCAGTGGACTTTAGCGTCCCCTCTTACTATGCTCCCACTCAAAGAGCTCGCACTGCTAGGGCGTCGTTCATCCCCTCCCCACTGTATCCCGCAACATTGAGGTTATTCCTCGTGTGGCGGTAGTTGGGGCATGCCCTGAGATCTTTTTTGTCGACCCTGATCAGGCGCGCCCCCGGTGTTCATGGTGTAACGCCCTTGGACACTTGTATAGTGGCTGCACAGCTCGAAAACAAGCCCTCTTAGCCACCACCCAGGGGCCTAAACCAGGCCAAAAACGATCCCACGTGGGCGCAGCAGCAATTCCACAACCCACACAATGGGTTCCCGTTCAAGACCTGTCCCCTGAGGCCTTACGCCTAGCAGTTGAAACGGCTAACCCCACTATTGGTATGGGATATCTTCGCGCTAATGCCCCCCTTCCAGTGGGCACCCCCTCCAATCTCCCAGAGTCAACTCCCTCTCTCACCAAGCGCAAGGCATCTCCCACAGGGTGCCCCTCGTCAGCCACCCCCACTCAGGGCTCCGCGGCACCCCCCACCAACCTCCACCAGCGATTTATCGCATCAACCCTCAGCTCCCAATGAAGCTATGCCCACCAGCATGAAAAGGCAACCCGCGGCCTGTGGTTGAAGTGCCACCTCAAAGAGTCTTACCCCAACCCCTGCAGTCCATTTCACGCGGATCCTTTGCAGTGTTGGAGGAAGTGAATATGGACTCAGACTCATCAAATGGGGACACCGCGGAGGTCACCATTGAGCACCCTCAGGTCCTTCCCCTGCAACGAAGCGGGAGCATCCTAGGCTGGCTTACTGGGTCCTCCGCCCCCCTCCACCCTCTCCTTCCCCTCAGAACCCTTGACGCTCCTCACAGATTGCAGCTAATAGTCAAGCTAAAGGACTCAAAACTAGCCGCCTCACAGCAGCAGGTTTAAGCGCTGGCAACCCCCCAGGACATGGAGGGGAACAGCTATGAGTCCCCATGGCAGCACCCTGGCCCTGCAATCCATCAACGCAAATGGGTTGCGGGACTTTAAGCGGAGAGTCCACCTCCTCCGCAACTTCAGGTCAGCACAAATTGACATTGCTGCTGTCCAGGAGCCCCATATCCTCCCCCACAAACAATCTTCATGGAATGAACAGTTTAGAGGCAACTCCTTCTGGACAAACCATGCCGCCCTTATTGTTTTGAATCCCCGGGTTAAAACCCATTCTTTTTCACAATATCTAGGTGGCCGCCTCATACTGGCCAAACACACCACTCCTAACTTCTCTTTCTTCGCTGCAAGCATCTACCTGCCTAATGCAGGTCAGGAGCAAAATCAGCTCTTGGAAGAGTTCGTCCAACTCAATCTCCCACGGAATACAGTCCTCTTAGGAGATTTCAACACAACCATAAGTCGCTTCCGTGACTCTTACCCCCCTGCAGCAAAGGAACGCCCTGGATCAAGTCGCCTCCAGGATATCCTTCGCCTGAGTGGCTTTGTAGATGCGCTTCCACCCTCCGCGTCTGGCCTAGGTTTCATGACTAGGATCCAGTATGATAGAGGAGCTTTCCAGTCAGCGTCACGCATAGATATGGCACTGATTGGCCCCTGCTATTTGGCCGCGTCTCCTCTCCCATCTCTCGTGACAACCATCTGAGTGATCACAGGTCACTCACCCTTGTCCTCACCACCACACTTAGACCGTCGCGTAGGTTCTGGCCTAGGGTTGCCCCAGCTCTTATCAACAACCTCTTCACTAAGGAGAAGCTGTCTATGACCATCCGGGAGACTCTCACCTCCCCTCACCCCACCTGCTTGATCACAAGGCTAGATGGGCGGTGACCAAGGAGGGCATCACCCGCGTTGCTTACAACTGTGCCAAAGCCCAGATGACCGCAACTCGCGCCAGAGTCAAAAGGGCGGAAGCCAGAATCAGACATCTGGAGCGAAACTGCCAGCCTTCGCCCTCTCCCAGATGGTTGGAAGACTGGGAAGCGGCGCAGGAAGCACTCCGCTTGGAGCTCACACTGCAGGAAGAACGGGCAGCAAACTTTACAACATCTCGTTACTATGCTCAATGGGAACGCCCCACCCGCCTCTTCTTTCAGAAACAGGGACCCAGTCAACAGCGCAGGATATTACTGCACTGAAGATTGGCACTACAACCACTTTGGATAAGAAGGAAATCACGCAGGAACTACACCGCTTCTACTTCAGCCTTTTCCATGCCGCCCAGGTGGACCCATCAGACATCCAAGACTTCCTGTGGCGTGCTCCAGAGCCGCCCATTGACCCACGGGCTGATGAGGCTCTACTGGCGCCTATTTCCATCCAGGAGGTGATGGAAACCCTTCTGAAATCCCCACGGCTTAAAGCCCCAGGCCAGATGGAATACCCTTCGAGGTGTACCTTCTGGAACCTGCGGTGATAGCCAGAACCTTTGCGACCTCTTCGCTGCACTCTTGGTGAATGGCGAGGTTCTCCCCAACTCCAGAGGCTCAATCACGACCCTCATTCACAAGAAGTCAGATCGTGAGAACCTGGCGAACTGGCGCCCCATAGCGTTGATCAACACAGACCACAAGCTCTTCACGAAGCTTCTGGCCAACCGCATCACCAAATGGGTGTCACCTCGCCTCTCCCCATCCCAGTACAGTTTTCTTCCGGGGAAGTCGTTATGGGACAACTATAATGACCTTCACGTGACTTTGACTGCTAACTCTCGTAAGGTGAATGGCTTTGTGGCTCTCCTGGATATGGAGAAAGCATATGATCGGGTGGCCTGGAAGTATATTGATGCTTTCCTGGCCCGCTTCCATCTCCCCCCCGCAGCTAGGCGCTGGATATCAGCGCTCTATGACCAGCTCCACACCAGAGTCCTGACGCCAATGGGTTTTACAGTGGCAGTACCAGTTGGACAAGGTCTCCAGCAAGGGGACCCCCTGAGCCCTATCCTTTTTAACATCACCCTTGACCCCCTCTTGGCCTCCTTACAGGACAAGCTAACAGGGATTCTGGTCCCAGGTAAAGCCCCCACACGCACCATGGCATTTGCAGATGACACCGCCATTGCATTTGACTGCCCTGTGGATGTTGCCCTCGCTGCTGTGACCATTGAGAGGTACACCAAGGCGTCCAACGCCATGTTCAACACCTCCAAGACAACAGTTGTACAGGTCAGCTCCCCCACCTTCCCCCCACCATTTGGTATTGAACCTGTGCGCGGTACCTTCCGTCACCTGGGCGTTCTCACCAACCAACAAGGAGTTGCGCTAAAAGACAATGAGGACTTGCTCCTCGCAGCAGTTAACTCCAGGATTGCCAGCTGGAACTGGCGGCACATCACCCCCCAGGGTCGAGCTCTGATGGCCAATGTGTTCCTCCTCTCCAAAGTCTGGTTCCTAGCGCAAGTCTGCCCATTCACAGATACCTTTTACACGCGGCTCAATGTACTCCTCCGCTGTTGGATCTGGGTCTCAAACCATCCACCAATGGCCCTCTCAACCATTGCCTGACCCTGCAATGAAGGGGGCCTAGGGCTTCTGGACACGCGATCCCATGCCACCACAATCTTCCTGAAGTTCCTATGGCCGATTGTCTTCTGGGACGCGACCCCCATGCCCCAATGGGCGCCCGCCCTCCGCCAGTCAGTGTCAGCAGCCCTGGGTCTTCCTAGAGCATCTCTGACCTCATTAGGGGAGTGGCTCACAAACCACCCAGGCCATCGCCTAAAACCATCCTCATCCCCCTACTGGAACCAGGCTCTCCTTGCCCTGAAACGAGTAGGCGCGCGGATCCACCATGCCACCCATACAGAAGGGAAGGCCCTGGCCTCAGCCCCCATCGCCATGCAATTGTGCACAATGGACAAGTTGTCACAACTCGCCTCAACCCCCAAGATCGTCCTCCCATCCGCCCAAGACTCCTTGAGCTCCTCCCTCCCTCCGTGAGATTTGACCTTAAGGAATTATGGAAGGACGTCTATCACCACATCCTGTCAGCAAAGGTGTCCAACACCTTATGGAGGGTGCTCCACTGTTCATACAGGACAGGGGACCGGACTGGCCCTACCTTCCAGCACCGAAGCTGCCCACGCTATGTAGAGCCTATTGACTCCCACCTCCATCGTTTTTTCACCTGTCTAGGTGTCGCCGCATTTTTGCCAAAGGCCCGCGCGCTCCTCCATGCTCAGCCCTGGTCTGGACACCCTGTGCAAGACCTCATGTTTGAGCAGACATTGCCTGGTTGCCACTGACCCCTCCGTGTCCTCGTCTATGCCACAGCCATCTGGACCATCCATAACTCCTTCCTTCGTGCTGCCTTTGACCAGCAGGTGTGGACCCTTCCACACATGATCACCCACTTTCAGGTACACTTTGAGATGGCCCTGAAGGTCTGCACTACGTCGCCAACCCTCCCCCGCTCAGTTGTCACTGCAGCACAGCTCTGGCGCGCAAACTCCCCTCCCTTTCTCGATGCCTCCTCCCTCCCATTCCCTCGCCTCAGTCTCTTAAAAGCCCAGGCGTAATTCAATAAACATCGATGAATCCCCCTCAGGTTGGGACCATCTAGTACTAAAGAAAAAAACTACCTCGCATACCCCCAGTAGATCTCCAAATCTTCATCAATATGGCGTTGCAATATAGCGGGCATTTTTAAGTCCAAAGGGCAGAACCTGAAATTGAAATATCCTTTTCTAGTACTGAATGCGGTTAACCACTTATGCCCTTCTTGATCCTGATTTGATTGAATGCGTTTAAACAATTCAGTTTGGACAAAACTTTTGCCTTCTCCGCATAAGGTGAAATTTGTGAGTTTAGTAAGATGAGATGCAAGTATGGTACTGTAACTCTGTTAAGATTCCCATAAATCTATGCATGGGCATAAGGTACCATTGGCCTTTTGCACAAAAATAAGGGTGAGCATACTGGGGAGGTACACTGAAATTGCGCCTTTAGCTAATTGCTCTTTAACCCACACATCTAAATTTGTTATGAGGCATGCCAACCAGGAGACGGACATTACCAAAGTGCAGAAAGTGACTAAACAAAAAACCAAACTAACTAAATTTTTAGACTGAAAGAAAATGACTGTTCAAAGAATGGGCAAAACATAACGATCAAGATACCAACCTACCAGGTGGGACAGCGCCAAGGCGCTCATCCTACCATGGCAGAAGGGGAGGGGATCAGGGGGTTCATTCTCAGTCACATTTGCCACATCAGCGTGAGCCCAATTCAAGAAGGAGAGCAAAGGGGTGGGGTCATCAGCGACATAGGGAGCAAGGTTGGTAACAAGCAGCTGCTTGAGAAATTGATCATACAACAGTAAGTCGCTGATGTATTTGGCAAGGGTGGCCTCCACCTTAATGCGGAGGGCAGGGAGCTGGGACAGTGAAGCCATGGAGGCACGAGTAACTTGAGAGTTGCCCTGCGAGGTGGAAACCACTCTCTGGATGACATCCTTAGCGCGCCTGTGGGAAATTTCAATGGTTATTTTGTGGTTTACTTGTGGATGTCCTGATGATGGGGGCGGGATTTCCATGGCTAGTGCTGCTACTGATGACTCTGCCACTTCATGGATAGAGGTTACATCAGGGTGGGTGGCTGCTGTGACAGTGAGCTGGTGGTCCAATCAGAACTCCACGGCATCCAGTTGGGGGGCATAGTATCATTGGGCGACCAGTTTGGGAGTTCAACTCTGGACAAATTTGTCATATGTGGGTTGCGAGGCCTCTATAAGATTACCCATTTATCAGTTTCAGCCAATGAGGACCATGGGTTCAAATCAAACTCAAAATTTGGGTCAGCAAATTGAAGTAGTATGGCTTGCAATTGCAGAATAACGTGGGAACCCACATTAGTCCAAGCCAATCCCTGATTGGATGAGGCGCATGTGGCACTGGCCTGAGGGAGGGGCTGATTGGCTGCAGCAGGCACCAAGGCGGCAGCAGGCTTTGGGGGAGGGGGGGTAAGATTGTACCCCATGTTGGAAAAGTATTGGGGTGTGAGGAAAATTGGGGGCCTTGCAATGACTGCGCTGCGTCTGAAGAAGTTGTGAGGGAGGGGCATTTGCTCTTTGAGTGATCTTACTCAAAGCAGGAAGGACAAATTGTCATTCCGCCCTCTACACGGGCCCAGAATGGGTGGTTGGGGGCTGAGGGTATGATGGCGTGGGTGGAATCAACAAAGAAATTTTAAAATTTATGGGGCTGATTGTGGCAAATGCCCGAGGTCCAGCTAGGCGAGTGGCCCCATTGGGGACTACGAACTGAAGGATGGGGTTGGAGCTGTACGCAACTAATCCATCAAATAACTCCTGATGGAGCACTGCGAGGAGGAGGTGAGTGGGCAACCCCGTGAACTGAACCATCATAGTGGTTTCAGTGGGGAGCTGGGTGCATGTAGTTGGTATAGGGGTGCCCTTGAAGACCAAGGGCACAGTAGCCGCAGTGGCGGCGTCAGCTTCACAGGTGAAGCCGAGGTTTAAATACCCCTTAAAGGGGCAGAAGTCAATGAAGCCAGCTGGCTGCATCACTGCCTGGGCCAGGTCAATAATTGCACATTCCTCATATGGGAACAATCTACCATACTTGACCCAAAGGCCAAAATGGAGCTGGGAGCGGGGGAGAACAATTGGGCTACAAGGCACCTCTTGGGTTCATGCCAGGTGGATGGCGAGATCCTTGGGTGGACTAAACCAACCCAAGTACTTATTTGGACTGGATGATCCAGACCGAGTGCATTTTCCCACTGGACAGAAAATGTTAGATGGGGTTTCACCGCTGCCCCACACTGGAGCAGCCAGTGGTGAATCTGACGTCATTGGGGATTGAACGGCCACAGTTGGCGTTCAATTGCTAATTGTTTACTTACTTTTTCTGTTTTTATCAATAAAATCGCTTGAAAGTGACTTCAAGCGGAAAGATAACCCACACATCTAAAGCTGCTTCTTCACATGCAGTCAAAGGGTAATTGAGAGAATATATATGCATCAGATCAACTGTGAGCTTGAACTCACAATCAAATTCTGAATGAGCTGGTAGTACATTGGTTAAAGCCGCATCAAACGAAGATTTAATCCATTAACAGGAAGGTAAGGGTGCCTCTAGTTAGCTTCATCAATGAGGTAAGACTGAGAGTTTGGATATTGGGCCATTGGATTGAATTTCACTGGAACTTGCTTCAGCCAAAGGGAAAGCTAATTCATGCAATTCTTCAAAGTTAAGGACAAGTTATTGTCTTATAAGTTGGTTCTGACGTCAAACTTTTGCCACCACTCTATACCCTAAATAATGGGGTACAGGAGGTTTTTAATAGCATGAAAGCGGTCAGCCAAATGGTATTTACCAACTTGATAATCCACTAACCTCAGAATTTCAGCGTGGGAATACCTTAGGAAGCCCCTCCATTAACCATACCACCTGGAAAGTAACTCAGCTCAAGGTAGTTGGCTAGGTATTGGTCAATAAAATTCTTAGAGGCTCCGGTATCCACCAAAATAGTTTTGCTGATTTTTTAAATGGGATGAAAGGGTAGCAGTTAACAAAAATATCCCAAATGGTCTTTATTTATAGCAGACAACGCCAACAATCCACCATAAAAAACATCTTCAGACATAAGCATGCCTCCAGGGTATGTTTCCACATCATAAAATGGAGATGGATAGTTGGCCACTTTTACTGCTGAGGTCACATATTCCATCATATCTCAGCAATTGTAGAACAGTTTTTTATATTGAAGAAGTAAACCCTTTTTCACCTCCTGTGTTCTGTGGATAATGGTAGTGGTCAATTGCAGGTTCTTTGGGGTGATTTGTTATACTGAAATGGGTTCCATATCAGAGCCATATATAGATGCTATTTGGCTCTTTTTTGTGTAATGAATTGGCGTTATAAAACGCGCTTTAGGCTGAGAATGACCCCCATACCCATTTTGGTGGTGGGTTGTGCACCATTATCCAAGGCCATCACCACCAGGCCCTTCATCAATGATCCTGCCTGCACCATCTAAATGTGGTGCCAAGAAAAAATTAATTTTAATAAGAGTGGTTTTGTTAATTTCATGAGAAAGTCAGGGAATCATGACCCTTGGATTGTGAAATGTCCAATCCACCAGGTACAAGCAAGAAGGGAGGGTACTTCCCAGTTGCTATAACAAGAATAACGCCAAGATGCTCCAACCATCAGCAAAATGAGAAAATTGTAGTGAGCCTAATGCGGCTGTGACCAACAGCTGGTGCACCCAATTCACACTTTTCAAAAGTCCCAAATGGAATAATTTTAGTGCGCAAAAAATTGTTTGGTTGTCTAATGTCAGGAGAGTGTCTAAACACTCCTGTTACCAGCAAGGTGGTGCATGTTGCACAGACTCAACGCCAGGGAACTAGTTATCAGTACTAAAGTAAGCATATCCCCGCTTAGGGAGCCGGAGCTAAAGTAACAAGGCGTGGGTGTTTAACGCGGTATATTTTTATAGATATCAAACAAACCATAAGACTTGGGTGGACCCCAAAGTTGAGACATATCCAAATGGAGATCTATGCTGTAGTACAAGCGTGCCTCAGTCAGGAGGGAACCAGGGCGGCCCAGTGGGGCACCAGATGTAAGAGTTTGATTTGTGAAAAATAAATTGGTTAACGTTGTGGGAGACCTCCTTGAAGAGGACTACGCACAGGTTCGCCCAAGTTAACTTAAAAACATAAACTAACGAGGGGTTTTTATTAATGAGGAAAGTGACCAACGAGGAATGTTGGTCTCAAAGAATCATATTTAAATAATTTTGGGGGAATCATTGATCTGTGATAGTAGTGCTTGTTATAACTTTGGCAATATAACAAGATACGCCACAGGGTTGCACATGGTTAATCCCACTGAGCAATGGGCTTATGATACAAAGATCGTCAGTCCCAAGATAACTTAGCAGTTTTAATAAAAACATGAAGCAATTGCTTCAGCGACAATAATTTATTTTCTTGTATTATATATTATGCAGCCCCTACAGCTAACTCTTTTCTTCTAAATCAGAAACTACCCCCTTCCATTTTTCCCATTGCATTTATATCTTTGTCATTTCTGTTCAGTTTTGACATTTCCGCTTGGTTACTCCCAATTTACTAGTTTTTTTTATTTTCGCCTCACCATTGAACCTTTGGCGGAATCCCTCCTATCCGCTGAGTTCAACTTCGCTAGTTGGCAACTTTGTTCAATCATAGTACTTATACAGGCCAAATCATGACGGAAACTAATGTTCCACCAGTGGTTATTTTGGCCTATTGTCCAGTCATATAGATTCCTTGATATTACATCCCCTTTGACAGTACAATCAGCTATTTGTCGTTCTTTGATCATCCTGATGCAACCCACCATGCAACAACAACCACAAGCTTGAGACTTCAACTTTTTCTTTCATTTATGACCTAACTCAGATCTAGCTGACCCAAGGCCACATCCCACTCCCCCAGCTACCCCTTCCTCCAGGAGATGAAGTAGGGGCCAAAATAGACGCCATGACCCTTCTGGCCCAGGAGGAGCTTCTTCCCAAATTCATTGGTCATTTGTCTTTCTTGAGCGCCCCCTTTGGGAACATAGTGGCCCAGTTATGCTGGGGGAGTGGAGCGGAGCTGAGGCCCTTTGTTTAACGAGGCAGCTCAGCTCTTGGCAGACAGCTTCAGCCATCAAGTGCTCCAACCTCCTGCCAAGACTCATCCCATTGCATTGTCAGTCCAACGGATGCTTTGCTTTGTGTGGTGGGATATCCAGCTGGTCAGGGTCCTTCCCCGCGCTCCTACCCACTTTCAGTCCCTAGGGGTGAACTTCCAAATTAACCGTTTGTATCACATGTGATCTGGGGTTGTCACATCGTTTGCCGCTCTTAGCGCCAATGAACCATCCCAATACTCCCCATCATGGCGCTCTTTGGCAAGATGGTCTTTGTTCATCCCACAGATGAGATAGGGTCAGGGATGAAGTGGCACCAGGAGGCCCTTTAGTGGGCCAGAAAGCATCTTTTACAGCAGCCTCTCCTTTATCAGCTATTTATTCTAATATGGAGGACTTCCTTGTGGATTGCAGGTGCTGGGCGTGGCCTTTTCCCCCAAGCTGGGACTCGACTTCTTGTTTGCCAGCCCCTACAACTATGGCCCTTTTCTTGTTTACCAGTTGATCTCCCAAGACCATCAGCGCATGTGATTGCTAGCTTAGCTCCTAGTGGGGCAAGAGCAGGTTCATCTCAATCAGCTGCCCGAGCTATTGCCACCTCACCTTATACCTTGGGTCCCCAGTCCATCATTCTCCTTCAGTTCCACTGCCCTGTCCTCCCCTCCATTTGCTGGCGTGACAGCCATGGAGAAGATACCAATTCCCTCCCCCAACATGGCAGCCTCCGCCCCCACCACCCAACTGAGAAGTGTCCATCGAATCCACGCCATCCCCAAAGCAGCAAAAGAAGAAATGTGGGTTCCACCAATAAAGGCACAAGATGCACTGCAAGAAACTGAGAAATGGTGGGGAGTCAAAGACAGCTTAGTGGAAAACCCCAAGCGATGGCACCAAATAAACTTAGCTTATATGCCCCACATGATGATGATCTTTTTTTCTCTTTTCTGAATAAGCCTCTATTTTTGTTTATATGCCCAAAGGAACTTTGAGACATCAGTTAATAATCTGACCACTTTCAAGGTCCTTAATAATATAGGCATCAATACCTGGTTTTTCTATTATATTAAAAGGCTTAATCCATATATTAGCTAGCTTATGTTTCTACCCAAATCCATGCTTATCGTGTAATAAAACCATATCCCCATCTTTGAACCATGCTAGCCTGCTAAGCTTTACCTGGTTGGAAGCCTTATTAGGAATTTCTTGGCTAAGCTGAATGAGTATGCTTCAGTTTGTAATCTAATCTGCATCTTTGTTGGGGAGGACAAGTAATGTTGAGGATCCATTCTGCCAATATCTTTTATGCAGGTATAGAGCAGTGCGGGTAGATTGGGGTGCCGTCCATATAGTAACTGGAAAGGACTCTTCCCTGTTGTGGACTGGTAGCTAATATTATAGGCGGACACAGCGGTAGAAAGGAGGATACTCCAATAAATGGGTCTATCCTTAACCAATCTTCCAAAGTATGTTCGCCAGGGTCCCATTGACCCATTTGACCATTCCGTTGGATTTGGGGTGATATGGGGTTGTTAGAACCCCACGGATGGCCATCATTTTGTTGAGCTTGGTAGGATGTGAAAGGTAAAATTAGTTCCGTTGCCATTAAGGATAAACTGAGGGCAGCTGTGGCGCTATATTATACATTTTGTTACAAACTTAGCCACAGTAACCGCCCCCAGATCCCTTATTGCCCGTGCCTCAACTCATCTGATCAAATGGTCAATTGCCATAAGGTTTACTTAGACCAGTTAGCTCCTCTTGTCAAAGGCCCAACAACATTCATGGATACTGTGCGCCAGGCAAAATGAGGTTTCACTAGCTGGCAAGAAGTCTTCTGGTGGAATGGCTTATCCACTTGGCACTGGTGGCAGCGGGAAATGTTCTCTAGCACATATAAATTACATGCTTCCCAGCAGTATTAAGGCCATAAGAATTTTAATTTCTTGCATAATCTTTTATGACCTGACACCTTGTGTGCACTCAAAATAATGTCTGGTCAAGTAAAGTTTTTCAGAAAACTCAGCATATTGTTACTGATCCGCTTAAATACTAACCATTTTCCAGATCGTATTGGCCATAATCCCATCAAGCAACCACATAACTTGCAGCTGTTCATCCACATATTGACCACTGACCAATTTTTCATATAGCAATTCATCTCAATCTGCTGTTACTGCAATTGTTGGTGGCTGAGATAATCAATTAGCATTTTGGTGCTTTGCACCAGGATGATGCATTATTTCAAAATTATAAGCCAGCAGCTTTAAGGCCCATCTAGTAAGGCGCTCCTTGGGCTCATGAAGGTTCTGTAACCAACGTAATGATGAATGCTTTGTCACAACCTTGAATTTTACTCCATGAAGGTAGACTCAGAACTGCTTGTATGCATAAATCAAAGTGAGGCAATCCTGCTTGGTCACAGTATAATTCCATTTGTGGCAGTCAAGCTCCAACTACAATATGCAGTGGGTCGCTCTACGCCGTCATCATGCTTTTGGGATAATACTGCCCCTATGGAGGTAAAGACACATCCGTTTGTACATTAAATTTCTACGCAAAATTAGGGTCTTGTAAGACTGGCGCACTAGCCAATGAAGTCCATAAACCATCAAAAAGAGTTTTACAATGCTCAGTTCATTCAAAGGTGGCGTTCTTCTTTAATGACTAGAAGAGGGGAGCCCCAATAAAGCTGAAGTTAGGGATAAACCGGCGTTAGTACCCCACCATCCCTAAGAACACATGTATATCCCTCTTGTTGCCTGCCTAGGTCATCTTTTATATAGTTTAAACCTTTTCCAGCTGAGGACTAAGCCATTTTGAGCCTACCATAAACCTGAGATATTTTAATTGTTCCTTAAAGAATGGCTTTTTTGAAATTTGGTCTTGATGTTGGCTTTGGCAAGGTGGCGGGACATTTGCTCTAAATGGTCTAAATTCTCAATGAACGTCTGCAAGAACACGTTGATAACATCAAGGTCGACTAGAAAACAGGACAGCTTCAGGTCGCCCAAGGTGGTGTCCATTACCCATTGGAACATAGTGGGGCACTGCATGACCCTTGTGGTATACTCATGGGTTGGAACAACTCCTTCAAGGTGATAATAGCGCATTTCTAATGTTCTGCCATTTTAAAAACTCAATTTGTCATTATCCTGATATCAAATCCATGGCCTTTAACAGCTGGCCCACCCAGCTGATCCAGAGTGTCATCAATTTGCAGTAGCAGATAAAAATTCTTTTTTGTGATATTGTTAAGCTTCCTGTAGCCAATTACTACTTGATTAGTGCCATTTTTCTTCTCAATAATAATCACTGTGGACGCCCAGGGGCTCTTTGATGACTCTAACACTCCCTGTTTGATCAATTTATCTACTTTCATGGATAAAACCTCTTCCACCACTTTGGATTGATAAATAAGCCATGATCAAATAGGAGGGTGGTCTACCATGTCCAACTGATGCACCACCCTGTGGGCACATCCCAAATCGTGGTCTTCAGATGCAAAAATGTCTAGATATTTTTCAAATGAGCTATCACCATATCTATCTGGTCATCCAACAGCTCATCCAGTGCCTTATGAAGAACTGCGATCATTACATTAACTGAGGTTTCTTAAGATAGACCTTGATTCACCCATGAACCAAAGCCATGTATATGATGAACCTCATCAATATGAGTCAGATGCAGAAAAACCATCACTTGGTGTCTTTGAACCACCATAGACTCCTTCTGTAGGTTTTCTAATAAGACCTTCACTTTGCCATGCCCTGGTAATAGTAGTCCAGGAGCTACATGGAGTTGAAGCTGCGATTGCTGGTAGGGAACCATGATTTCAGCATATAGGCCTTTGGGGACATCTATTTCGAGCTCCATCCCTACTATAACCTGATTCCCAGAAAGTATACTAAAGTGCTCGCAGCCCTTAGCGGAATACCATTACACTTGTAAATCTGGTTAGGAGAGCTATGGTCCTCCACTTCATCTGCCAATAGCAAACAGGAATTACGTCATCACTATACTCAAGATTTATTATACTAGAGCGGATGGGGTCTATTGGGACTCCGCTGGAGGTAAAATAGATGGGAATCCATTGCCCTAAAAATCTCAAAAGTTTCCTCTGAAATAGCGACCATCTCCCCAATTTTCCACATGAATGCAGCCCCAATCAGCATGTCATAATTATTATTAGGCAAAACCACGGCTGGAGAGAATGCGCTGACCAACCCAAACCTCAAAGGCAATGCGCTGTAAGCGCCCTCTGACACAGTGCTTTGTGCTCCAGCGGTCCCATACACTACCCAATGGTCCACATCAGGATTCAGCGGAAGCTTAGCCACTAAATAAGTGGATATTGTATTTTATGGGGCACAAATATCTATAATCGCTCAAATTTTGGTATTTCCTACAAAGATATAACAATAGGTACACTCTTATTAAGATGAACTGTTAGAGTTTACCACATGCACATCTGCAGGCTTCTTGTTATTGAGAAAAGTGACAATATCAGCACCAACACAATATACGCTTGAACAATTTTCTCTACTGACATTGTAGCACACACCCTCTAATGCGGCCACATCAACAGAGGGACTGTCTTTGGCAGCAACGTTACGCTCAATAATTCGCCAGTTGTACAGTATTTGCACATATTGGTGGAACTCCACTCTGTGTTTTTCTTCTATATCTTCAGGGAAAAGTTAGAGATATCATTGAAGGTTTTTTGGTATAATGAATAATCAGTTTAGGGCTTGTGCTCAACACAAAGCGACTCACTAGAATTAACAGGGACAAATAAATTTTAATCAGTTGAGGTAGAGCATCCCAAATCTATTCCTCTCAAACTTTTCCCTGTTCAGTCAGGGCTGGTGATACTGCATAGGCATGCGGATTGCTGGGGCAGTTAGCCACATAATAGCCTCTTCAGCTGCAAGAGAAACAGGCATTACTATATGGCTCACATATTTGTGATGCCCCTAAAAACCCAGGTTGGAACTTAAACAAGGGATTGTTATTTGGCTGAGGATGAGTCAAGTGACCATAGCGAGGGCGGAAAGGAGCTGCCAAAGGGTTGAGTACCCACATATTAACCATCAGATTATAGCCAAATAATTGATGTCTATTCCCCGCCAAAAAAAAAATTGGTAATGGCTGCATGGACTTTTCATTCCACGTTGGGAGCACTAAAATTGATAAACAGGCAGTGCAGAAATTGAATGATTTTGAGAAGGGTACGCTGTCCTTCAAAATCAGAGTCATGACATTGCACATATTGTGGTATGGCTTCACCACGGAGATCATTGAAATGCACACATCAGACTCAGATAAAGTCCCCACCCCAATAAACATGTAGGCTTCCACTGTAAAGCGGTCAGTAAACACAATGAGGATCTCATCACGCTGGAACCCAAATATTAAGAAATCAGCCTTACACTGTGACATTTTTTCAGTGCCTCTGATCAACAGCAGCGCAGTATCCTCACTCCTTAGTATAAAATGGAACTACTTAGAAGATAGCAGACGACTTTGTCTGCACTCCCAACATCTAAAGCGGATATTAACAATTTAGCTTTATGATAATCTGTGGGTCCTTCTGCCACAAACTCAAATTGTTTAAAGAAGCTATGAATATTCATATTGCTATCAAATGGAGGCAGCTTATTAATGCAAACCTCCTCCTCCCTAACAACAATATTCAGTTTACACTCTGCGCAGTTTGGCAATCAGTAGTGCTGCCCAAGTAATCAGCAAGATTGCTGACTTGACCACTAACCAGGTGCAGCTGGTGGAAGGCTTTGTCAAGCTGGTCCATTATACCCTTATTTTCCTAAAAAACCATCTTTTGTGTCTGAAGTAGTGTATCCAGTGCAAGATTAATTCCACATATTGGGATAGCTTGATAAGCTGGGGTAGGATCCCCTCAAGTTGCGCCTATCGCGCCATTGCTTGGCAAATGAATAATAATTATTTTTAATGTGTTGTTCAATGGGCCCCCTGTAGTGAGCACCACTGTTATAACTTTAGCGATATATCAGAGATACGCTGAAGGGATTGTACATGGTTAATCCCATTGAGCAACAAGAGGATGATATAATATCGTTGGTCCCAAGATAACTTAACAATTATAATAAAAACACAAAGCAATTGCTTCAGCGACAACAATTTATTCTCTTATATTATATATTATGCAGCTCCTACTGCTAACTCTCTTCTTATTAATCAAAGATCACCCCCATTATTTTTTCCCTTCACATTCATAACTTTGTCATTTCTGGTCTTTTTTGACACTTCCGCTTGGTTATTCCCTATTTACTACTTTTTTGGTGTTTTTTCTCATCATTGATCTTTGGCAGAATTCCTCCTATCCACCAAGGTGTCTTTGCTCATTATCAACTTGGACTAATAAATAATATCTATATAGGCCTAATCATGATAGTTTACCAATGATCCGCAGATGGTTAATTTGGCTTATTGTCAGTCATAATTTTTGACAGTGCTAAGCCCAGACACCAAAAACCTTGCTTCCATTGGCAGGGTACTATAGCTAGGAATGGACCAAACTCAAGTTATCAATTGAAGACAAGGATGACCCAAGTTTTAAATTTCGAAAATTGAACAGGTTTCAAAACCCCATTTTCGTAACAACCAATTGAACTGTCATGGTTAATAAAGTAATTAGTCTACTTTAAAGCCAATGCCATAACATGGGCTGGGCGCCACGCACTTCACCTGGACCAACATGGGCATATCTATCCTGCAACCAGTGTTGGTCCAATTTGGGCTTTAGGTCAGGGAGGTCCTTCAGCTTGACCTTTTAGGAATTCTGACGCCCAGCCTTGCTTAATCTGTTTGTTCCCTCAATTAAATCATGTAAACATAAAAATTGGTATCCAGGTTCTTGGGCGCCTAAATCTGCAGGGGTCCAGGCTTTCCTAGGGAAATCCAGAATACATAGTTACTTTAGACAAGATAATATGACCTAAATTGTTAGTGACCTCCTTGGGGAGGTCTGCAAAGAGGTCAGACCTTATGCTTACCTGAAAATTAAAAAGAATATATGTTATTAAAACCAAAACAACTAACAAAAAAGATTGGTCTCAAAAATAAATATAAAAATTTTAGTTTTTTAATTATATTCATGGAAGGCCAACCATGAGATGGAAATTTCTGATATGTAAACTAACAAGCACTTATATAAGCTAGAGGCACCCAAGAGAAGCTTAACTCTGTCTCCTGTTGCCCGCGAGAACGCCAAATAAAGGAAGGGGTATCATGAGTAGAGTCTTGCACCACTATTGATCTCATATGAAGGAAAGGGTCTGAAGTGATGAACTAAACTGGAAATCAGTATGAGACCAACTATCATTGACAGGATGGTAGGCAACCAAACAACCATGCTTGAAAGTGGTCCATAAGGTGCAACTGGAATCGGCGTACAGCTTCCTGGAGAGTTGGAGTAGAGCCTGAAATGGCTTTCAAGACAATCGTGTGGATAGTCCACATTGCGATTGCTACCACTAAGGCTCAGAGGGAAGGTTGTGTAGGGGAATTCAAGGACAAGGCGAAGATGTCCTTAGATAGGCTGAAGGCTGTGTTTGCTCCTGGCAAAAGAGACGTTGAACCTCACGCCAAATTGCTTTTACTGGAGGGCACTCTTCCAGGTGATGGACTAAATTCACATATTGGTCACACACAACACATGAGCAGTGTGATGCATTGGATCGCTCAGAAGTAAAGTATACCCCATTTCAAGAAGCGCCACACATGGGAACAAACATGTGACTGCAAAAGAGGGTGATGAGCGTACTTCCTGATGGCTTTCTGGGTTTCTAGGGAGTAGGGGATGTCCATCATGTCCAAATATTCCACTCTGACCATGATAGGGGACATCCTTGGTAACAAACTGTTCATAATGGCTTGGCTTTGTACTTCCTGTGTGAAGAGGGGAGTAGGGCGACCCCTCTTAGCGGTGTGCCCAATGGTGCAAATTTTCCAATCAGTGCTCCACATGGAGAGGAAAATTAAATTTTAGTGGGGTGACACCCCATGCAGGCCCACAGCAGAGAGATGTGAGGCAAGATAAAATTAACAGAGAATGAGGGTAGGTAAGATTGCTGAGGCCCAGGGCATGGAAAAATTGGAGAGGGTTGCGCATGACCAGCGTTGGGCTTGGAGTGTGGGGTTGGTCACTGCAGCAATCCAGGTGCCAAGTATTTTGGCGTCATGGGCCTCAAAGCTGAGCAGGCCCATACCATCACTACGGCGAGGGCCAAACATGACATCCAGGTGCACTGGTGGTAGCGGCCTAACCAAAGCCACTTTTTCAGTAGGGCATATAATGAGTGAAAAAAGATGGGGAAAAGGCAATAACATGGGCCACAAACCAAACTTTAGATAGGATCATGGAGTTGGATAGCACAACCCTTCCTGGTAGAGAAGTTTGGTGGGCTCTGAGGGAGGCGATGCGTTTTGTGACATTGTCCAGGATATGGTTCTCCATCACTGATGAGTCGTAGCCTCCCGCCTCCAGCCACACACCAAAATGGTGTACTAGACCAGCAGTGGGTCTTGGAGCAAAAGAGATCACAAGTGGGGTGGTATGGGGTGGGCAGGGCAGGGCAAGCAAACCGGTGAGTTAGCTGCTGAAGTAGGTAGGATATGGGGTGCTGATGACCAGCTGGCTTGGAACTGACCAAGATAATGATTTTAGTTTTAAAGGTGTTAAGTGCAGCGTTACTTACCCTGGAGTAAACCTGGTTAGTAGCCTCAAGCGCACGTGCATCTTGGTTGTTAGACACCCCAACCACACAATCATCAGCAAATGCCAAAATATTAACCGGTGCTTGGCCTTTTACATGGACACCAGTATTGTGGTCATTCATGTTGCATAAAAGTGGGTTGAGGCTGAAGTTAAATAAGAGTGGGCTCAAAGGATCCCCTTAATGGAGGCCCCTTTGAGGGCAAACTACGTCAATGAGGAAGCCTGGGCCACGCACAGCCATTGTGGTGGATTCCATAAGCAACATCACCTAATTAATGGACTAATGGGGAGGTGGAATTTGTGGAGGCAGGCTTTGAGCTAATACCAGTTATCTCCACCATAATCCTTCTACTAACTTAAAAAACAAGTTCTACTGTAGCTGTGGATTGGCAGACGTTGGCTACAGTGTGTATGTTGTCACATATAGACCGCTTGGGGATGAAACCAAATTGCTCAGAGGATATGATATAAGAGGCAACTTCCCCTAGGCAGTCAGACATAATTCTAGTAAATAATAAAGTATCTGTATTAGTAAGTGAAATGGGGCGCCAGTTGACTAAGTCCAGCTTATACTCTTTTTATACAAAATTATTGTGAAAGCCTCCTGGCCCCCAGGAAGGAGGCGCATTTCTAACAAGCACTGATTTGTTGAGGCAAGTAACAAAGAAGAGAAATAATTAAAATATCTCTTATTGGAACTCATAAGAAATTCCATCTGGACCTGGGCATTTCCTGTGTGTTACATCACAAATGTCATACCAGAGTTCATCCTGAGAAAATAAATTCATCAATTCCAGATAATGGGAAATGGTGTGGATATGTGCGCTTTAGAGAAATTTGTCAACTTCAGCTGGTTCAACTGGATTGGGGTGATACAATTCAGAGTAATAATTTTAAAATTTAATTGCCACTTCAGCTGGAGTATCTGCGATGAAGTGGTCTGGCTACCTCACCTACATGCAGTCCAAGCTCTGTTGTGGTGCAAAGAATTTTTGGAAAAAATAGGCAGAGCATGTGTCACCCACCATTATATTTTTTACCTTATACTGCACACTAATGCGATGTTTGTGTCATCTTACCAATGCATTGAGACGAGCAGACACTTCTGCGCACCTTGACCCCAAGCCAGGATGTAGCCTGCAGCTGGGACGTTAGACTCAAGGTGGTCCACTTCAGCAAGCGTGCACATAATGACTGCCAATGCAGCCTGAGAGTGATGCAATTAGAGTTTACATGCCTGGTGGATGGTGTTTGCTTTGAAGGTTGACCAGGTAGTAAGTGAGTCCACATAGAACGGTGTGGTGAACTCCAGTGCCAAAGTTTTGGTGTCCACCCATGAGGAAAACCTTGGAAATGTTATTTTAGCTGGACAAAGTCTGCACCACTTTGGCTCCTGTGCCATTGGGTGTGACAAAGGGAAGGAATTTAACACCAACCTTTGGTTGGAGAAATCAATTTTTTATTGTAAAGTGTGCAACCTGAGACCAAAAGTTCAATGGGACAATAAGGTCAATGCAGGACATAGACCTCAGCTGATCATTGTGCACATGGGGATGGTACATGTTGGGGAGCAGCAGTGCATGTTTAGAAAGGGTATCAAACAGCCCCTAAGTGGCTTTTAGAACGCAAAGTTCTACATGTCCCTGTGAAGGCAAGCGCAGAAGGCCAGCAGTTGGTGGCCAAGTTGGTCCAGAAGTTCATGTTGCCCACTATTAACAGGTCAGGGGGAAGTGAGAGGGAAATAATGGACAAGTAGAATTTCCAGCGAGCACAAACATAGGTCAGGGCATGAATATTAATGATACTGTGCAGTTCATCATCCCACGAAAAGGATATTACAAGCACATGGCTAATAAGATATGAGTTTTTAGATTTAAATCTAAAATTATGGATCAAACATATAAGCACCTCACAGTGCAGCAACCAAAAAGAAAGGGAGGGGAGGAGCATGGTTGCCCATGTTTCCTTGACACCATGTGGAAAGTGGGTTTCCTGAATGGCCAGGATGTCCACAGATAACTTATTTTTTAAAAATCTCAGTTTCCTAGCCCAGGATGAAAATGCCTTGTTTCCAGCAATGTTCAACGTCCCTATTGTGAGGCTATCCCCATCACACCTTAGGTGCTAGGGGAAGGGCCCCCTTGCCCTTCACCCTCTCTTTTTCAGCACGTTTCTTTGGCACTGTGGGTGCACTGTGCTATGGGGTAATCATATTTATGGGTTACTTTCGCTGTGGGTTTATTGTTGGGTTTTGCTTTTGAAAATTTGCTGATTTGTTATGACTCTTCAGTTTGGTGTGCTCCTGTGATGCATCATCAAAAGTCAATAATAACTCAGGAGGAAAATTGAGTGGCAGAACCAGTTTTGATTGAGGCTTGGTAATATCTCTTGGGTAAGTTTGACTCACCCATTGGGTCATCAGGTTGGTTGGCCCAATCTAATTGGTGAAAAGATTCACAAGATGCTTTAGCAGTGAATGACTCAATATCATCCTGGGTCTGCGCAGGCGGTATCACAGATGTGGCCATGGCCACTGCCTCGCCACTGCTATGTGGGCCTTCTTGGCCTTCTTATTCTCCTATGGGTACACAGGTTTGACCTGAATGTAACAACCCTGCGCGCCCCACAGCAAGGCGGCATTGGCTTCTATAGCCAGTTCATAATGGGTGTCCGCACTACCCATTGCATTGGGGAGGATTTTATTTTGTGAAATGCCTTCCTTGGTGGGGCAGGTGTGGGCCTTATGGCCAAAAGTGTGACAAAATGTGCAGATAGAGGGAGCGCTATCCACTGTGATGCAGAATGGGCATAATTCTAGCTCATCAATCAACACAACTGTGGTGTAAGGGATTTGTGTCAAATCTTACACAATGACTGCATAAGGGGTGATCACAGAAATTCTTTTTCCCATGCACAGGTCTGGAATGAGCGCAAAGCATTGCATTTTGAAGGAGTGAATTTCCCCATAGCTTTTAAGACCTTCCTTGAGGTGGAGCTCTAGCACTGTGTGCTTTTATTGTTGTGGGGAGAAAGTCAAAGGTTACAAAATTTAGTTTGACTTGGTACACTGAGTGCACTTTCATCTCAACTACCCATTGACCATCTGGGGGGTTTACCACCACATGCACCTGTGCAGCTTCATCCACTGCTTGTTTATTTTCAAACCCAAGATCCAACCAACCACAGGTCATGGAGTGTGGTGCTCCATATACTGCTTACAGAAAATGGTTGTGCACATCTCCACAGAACTTTTCCCAAAGCACCATTTGATTAATATCCAGGAAAACCTGAACCCCATGCTCCATTGATGACAGGGGCTGGGAATGCAGATTTTTAATAATTTGGTTACACTTTGCTTGCCAGGCAAAAATCTTCAGGGAAATACTAACTGCCAGTTTTTTATTTTTATCTAGGCCACCGGTGTCACCAGGGTGTTTATGAACTTTAGATGATGCAAAGCCCAATCCTGTGCTCTTTACTTTGCTAGCCCAACTGCTACCTAACATTAGGTGCACACTAATCAACTCAAAGAGATTACCAAACTTACCTAGACTTGAATTAGATTTGTTGCAATTATTGATTGCAACAAGAGAGAAAAGTTTCCTCAAAACTAATTATAAAGAATTGTGGTATCATTTTCCATTGGGCGAGGCACTACGCCCATTTCAACTAATAAGCTCAAAATACTAGCCTTTGTGGTATTATAACTCAAGTACACTTGCACTCAGGTGATTGGCTGCAATTGTATTTTGCCATATTTAACAATATGGTAAATCAAATGAATTTCAATTCCCCATTTTCCCAAAAAATGTAATGTACCATCATAATATAAAAAATAACTGGCGCACTACAAAACCAAGGATGTAATGCTCCTGTGTCCATTATGTGCACCCTTAGAACCAGCTTGATAATATTCTTCCCTTATCCAGCGTTGTTCCATGGTGTTCTTCAGGTCATGCAGGTTCATTAGCCTGACCCTTGGCCTCTTTACGCTCTGCCTTATTAGTACAATCTTTCACTATTATGTTATTTAACCCTGACAGTGCCCCTGTAATGAGCACCAACCTGTAAGGGCTTCCATTTTTCATGGCTTAAAGGTGCTGTGCCCAGGAAACCCAACTTTCATTAAATGTTTTGAGTATAAGACTTTCACAAATATCTTATTTAATCTAGAGGTGAACAAGTTCTTGCTTTATCCCACCAGCTAGAGTATCCATCCTATGGTAAGAGGCAAAGGAACTTATCAATGTTAAGTTCAAAATGAAGATTCATATATAAAGGCATAACTTTAATATAGATTAATTTTGGGGTATCTATATCATGCTAGAGATAACATAACCCCCATAAGTTAAGGAAACAATAAAATTATTAAGGGAAGGCTATCTGAATGAGAGGTTTTCATTGGAAGCTAATCTGGTCTCACAAATGTTTTTGCAGCATAACTTTTTATAGGCTGAAAATGCACTTTAAATGACCTATTTGTTTAGAACTTAGTGCCATCTAAGTTGATCTTTAGGCAGATTTCAGATCTGTTCTCTTTTTAAGGTACAACTTTATTTACAGCCTTGTAAGCCATCAGATGGAAAAGTCACCTCACATTCTGATGATTCACTAGTTCTGTTAATCAGGATTTTGTTTACAGAAACTTGGGATCAAGTCAGTCCAAAGGAGATTTCCTAGTAATGAAGTGGGCCTTATTAATTTTTAATTTATGCATATAGTAAATTGAGGGGATTTCTATAGCCCTTTTTCAGCCCTAGGTATCACTTCTCTTTTAGGGTTTGTTTGTTTGAAATTCTTTCTATCATGACGGATATTCGGGTATCTGACAATGTGTACAGTCAATTTTTTAATAATAAAAGCAAATGCAAAACTGATTTGACCTATCAGCTGATAACAGCTGACCCACCTTGATTATCTTTAAATTAAGATTATTTATCTATGATCTTTTCTTTAGCACTAAGTGGTCCCAACCTAAAGGGGGGATACACCAAACTAATTATCCATCTATGATCCCTTTTTGGCAAATTAATAATTAAGGGGGTACATTTATGAACCTATTTTGTTACTTAATTACCTTATATCTAACTATTATTATTATCCATTTTAAATTAAATTTATGATCTTATTCAGGTGATTCAGAATGATAATAATATAAATAAAAATCTTATCACTTATAAGATGTACATCTGCGCTTATTTCCATTCACTTTCTTACTTCTCTTGCCTCTATAGTTTTAGAAACTTGAATTTCCCAGAACCTTGGTTCCATAATTTTTTTTGCTAACAAATACTTTATCTAATGAAGTTACTATTATCTGACGGCAGTTTTGACCCAGCACCCTAAATAAGCTTCAAAAATTGAGCACTGAGAGATAGTATTCATTCTAATAAATCCTGATATTGTTTAATTCAATTTCAAATTATTTTTAATTTTAGTTTCGGGATATTAACTTTCTCAAGCCATAGAAATTTCTAGTTTGTATCTTAGAATTAGTTTATATGAATTGAACAGATATAGCTTGCAACCATCTAGTACTAAAAAAACAGATATAGCTTGCAACTACTATAAGTAGTTACGGTATCGCATCTTCCACTCGAGAATTAGATATCATGTATAAAACTCTAGATTGTAAATTCGAATCACACTTTTATTCTATTGTTTACATACTAATGCGGCATAGGTGGAGAGCGCTGCCCTCAGCTACCGGCAGCTAGTAATGCGCTCAAAGATTATCACCACATGAAAGCCTCAATCGAGTAATTTAATGTGAATTATATATCACTTTATTGATCACCCAATACACCCAATCAGAGTTCGTTTTACGAAAGTTGACTTGAAAATTTTCACACTAAGCTATGATTGAGTCAATGATCTTAGAGGACAATGTAGAGAATTTGGGGGTGAGGTATAATAATTTTTAGCTTTTTAACCAAAAGCAAAATATCCAATTAGTATAAACAAGTAAAAGTTCAAATTTCTATCAGATACTCGTTTTTAGTTTGCTAAGATTATGTGGGTTATGGTATTTGAAGAGGATTAATAGGCTTTGCTTTGAATTTCCAATCTATATTCTATCTCCTACCTATGTTAATAAAAGCAAGTGCTTGCGTGCGTCTGCGCGATGCCCAGCCAAAACTACGGCATTTAGAGCTTTGAAATTCTTGTATATAGGTGGACGGAAGGGGGTTTTTGTGCACCTCAAAGCCAGATTTTTAATTTCTTTATTAAAATAAAAAGTTTTATATGTAAGAAGAAAAATTATATACGTTCTTGATGGTAATTGGTATATTGTTATGCCAGAGCAGTTAGAAATTCGGTTGATTTAATAGTTTAAATGGTTTTGCCAAGCGGTTGGTGGTTTAGGTTGATTAAAATGCTTGATAGTTTTAGTAAGCAGTCAGTGATTGGTTGATTCGATAAGTTAATTGGTTTTGGTAAGTTAATGGGTTTTAGTTGTTTCAATAAGTTTAGTTTGATTTTATCAAGCAGTTGGTGATTGGTTAGTTTGGTTGTTCAGTGGTTTTAGCTAAGCGGTTTAGTAGTTTATCTGTCAAGCGGAGTTACCCGGCATCGCTCGGGTTTATTTATAAGCTCATACTGACAGCCTAAAGGCTGTGCCAGCACTATGCTTGAGCCACTCGGACTAGCAGCTTCGCTGTTGCCCTCGTGGCTAGTGAGCTGGTTATCCTAAATTTACTTAATCTACTTAAAAATATTTTTGTTTAGTTTCGGGTGAGCAATTTGGTGAATTATTCGATACTATACGTCAATTCTCAACCACTCGCCCAAGTAGATTGAACCTATCAGGCTCGAAGGTTTCAGGTGTCAGTCAGTCCATCAGTTAGTGCATCAGTCATTCAGTGAATGTGTTTTAAGTAGATATAAAATCTAAAATACTCAATTCGAAACGTTTATTAAACCTGAGCAATGCCGGGTAACACCACTATCTATATATATAAAAATGAATGTCTGTGTGTATGTATGTCCCAAATGCATTCCTATACCATTCATCCAATTGTGATGATACTTTGGTGAGTTGTTGTGTGCATGCCTGAGAAGGTTTATGAATTTTAAAAAATATTATTTTAATAGTAAAATAAAAAGTTTTATATGTAACAAGTGAAAATCCTATATATACTTCGATGGTATTCGCTATATTGTTACAGCTGAGCAGTTTAAATTTGTTTGATTTGATATTTTAAATGTTTTAAGTGGTTAGTAGTCATTTAGCTAATTAGTAAGCTAATTTAAATCAAGACTTTGAATCTAAAGTCCAATTGATTTTAAAAATACCTCCTCTAGCATAATCGGCTCAGCTTTTGGCTCTAAACTTCAACTCTATATAAGGTCAGTTCGAATCCTGGCGTAATCACCTTTTATACCCTTTTCTTAAACTCACTGTCAATTCTGTCTGTCCGTCTGTAATTAAATCTTACAAGCTCTATTTCAGACACTTATTGTCAATGAAAAATTCTTAAATTTGGCACAATTATGTATCTTCAATGACAATACAATAATCCATCAAAAATTTTAATTTTCATGTTCAAGAAAAAGTTTTATATGTATCAAGTAAAAATCCTATATATTTTCGATGGTAGTCAGTATATTGTTACGGTTGAGAAGTTTGATATTTGGTTGATTCGATAGTTTAAGTGGTTTTGTCGAGCGGTTGGTGGTTTTGGGTTGATTAAGCTTAACGGTTTTAATAAAGAAGTTAGTGATTGGTTGATTCGATAATTTAATTGGTTTTGGTAAGTGGTTGGTGATTTTGATTGTTTCGATACATATAGTTTTGGTTACGAAGCGGTTGGTGATTGGTTGATTTTTTGTCTAATTATTTTAGCTAAGTGGTTTAGTTAAAAGTATTTTATTCGAGGTGGGCCAACCTGGGGAGGATACCGCACCGATTAAGGGAAATCGAATGTATGGGAAAGGAGGATAAAATCCGGAAAACCTCCACGCGCGGCGTATGATAGGCCAGGAACTCCATTGACCGCCTTTGCTATTCGCGATCTCGGTTCGGGGGATTGGTGCGTCAAGTGGTTTAGTTAATTCGATAAGTTTAATTGGGTATGGCTGAATGGTTGGTAATTTTATATTGATTCAATATAATTTGATTTTTTAATATTATCGATAACCATCTACAAATATTAAAAAGAATTGATTGGGATCATCAGGTAAATTTAAAGCCCAAAAATAAATTTGTGCTAAACTGGGTATCAACAAGGTTAGCCAAACTTTTCTTTACAAAACTATCATTCTGTTTATTTATTTATACCGGATGCATTATCTCGAGCAAATAACCAAAAAAATCACCAAACTTGGCACAAGTATTAAATAAAGTTTGGGAACGGAATGCTAATATATAATTATTTAAAATAATCATATAAATTTAAATATCAGTTCTATTTAAGATCTAAAATATATTTCTAATATAGTTATATAGCAATTTGGCTGGGTATTTTCATATTCATTTAATTCAATTTTTTCATAGTGTGGGATCCGCTAAAGGAGGCCACAAATAATATTTTAAAATGGAATATTTTACTTTTTATCAAGAGTATAAAATAATACTTGTTTTGGTTTTTTATGCTTTTTATTAAACAGGCCGAGCAAAACCAGAAAAGGTCCCTTTGTCGATACTAGCTTTTTCTATTTAAACTAGTTCAAATTTTGAGACCATCGATATTCAAGGCAAAAGAATGCAAAGCTCAGTCTTCTGAATTAGGGAATATAGGCTTTTAGCCTATCAGAATGAAGATAAATTTTTAGAGGTAAAACTGACCCATGCGGTAACAATTTGATGAATTGTATCCAATCACCATCAAGTAAAATCTTTTCACCTTAGCGGTAGTCTGACTTGGATAGTAATGATTGGGTAGCTTGGCGGTAGTCAGACTGGGAGGGTAATGATTGGCTAATATTTGCTCTATCATCCTCAAGTAAAATCTTTGTACCTCACCAACCACTCAGCTAAAACTAACTGAACTTATCAAATCAACCAAAAACTAATCACCTCCAAAGCTAAACTGTATCCTATCTATTCGACCAAAAACCATCAACCACTCAGCCACATAAAATAAATATATCAAATCAATCAAATTCTAATTTTTAGTTTTTATATTGGCAGATAGCTATCAATAAGTTCAGAAACCATTAAACCTATTAAAAATTCCAACCTCCAACCACTTAGCTAAAATCAATAAAGCCTGCCAAATTAACTAAACCATCAATCACTTACCTGAAACTATTGAGCCTATCGAATCAACCAAAAAATAAACCACAAAATAAACCACAACTCAGCAAAAACCAATTACGGAACTTACAACAGCCACAAACTACCAACCCCTTATCAAAAACCCATGTGTTGGACATTCTCCTTTCTGATCTAAGGAAAAGAATGTTGGAGATGTTAGTGTTCCCAATTCTGCTCATATGATTGGACCAGCACCTGCTAAATTTTTAGATAATAATGGGGATATCAATGATATGAGTTCCCCTAACAAAAAAACCCTAGAGGATTCTCGGTGGAATCCTAACAACTGGAGGAACACAATTTACTATAAAAATTGGCTTAAAACGGTAAATACTAATAATAGAAATTCTCTGACTCCTTGGTCAAATATGAGGAGTATAAAATTGCACAGATCAGAACCTCTACAAGGCAATAGGAATTTACCTATCAATGATCGGGTGCAAGTAAACCAATCATCATCTGAATCTAACCACCATTGAGGTGCAAAGATTTTACTTAAGGATGATAGGGCAAACATTAGCCAATCATTACCCTCCGAGTCTGACTACCACCAAAATACCCAATCATTACCATCCGAGTCAGACCACCACTGAGGTGAAAAGATTTTACTTGATGGTGATTAGATACAATTCATCATATTGTTACCGCATGGGTCAGTTTTATTATAAAAAATTTTTATCTTCATTCTGATAGACTAAAAGCCTATATTCCCTAATTCAGAAGACTGAGCTTTGCATCCTTTTGCCTCAAATATCGATGGTCTCAAAATTTGAACTAGTTTAAATAGAAAAAGCTAGTATTGACAAAGGGACCTTTTCTGGTTTTGCCCTGCCTATTTAATAAAAACATAAAAAACCAAAACAAGTATTATTTTATACTCTTGATAAAAAGTAAAATATTCCATTTTAAAATATTATTTGTGGCCTCCTTTAGTGGATCCCACAAATTGGAGCCCAACGTGGGGGTCAAGTCCCCTGAATACTTTGATAAAGTATTAAAAAAGAAAAAAGAAATGGAGAGTGTCACCCAATGGGTACAAACTGAGGAAGGAACTGAAGAAAATGATCACATGGACAGTTCTACTGCCTTAACATTTGAAGAAGAACAAGTTGAGCCCATATTAATACCTGAGTCTCATCACCTACTTGGCCAGCCACTGAAGCTGTAAGAGACCTCACTCATGGCATCCTTAACCCAGATGACCTTGCATCTCATGAACAAGTGTCATTGGTAGAGGAACACCACCTATTTTTCTATGAGACTAGTATCCTCTCAGAGACCTATGGTCAGCTTACAAATTTGACCACCTATGTCCACAAGTTTGCTCACCCTGCTTTGGTCCATATGATGCATCTCTTAGCTGGCCATCATGAAGAATTTCATCGACACCTAGATACCCATGCAGCTCTGAATTCAGCCTAAGAAAAGTTGTATCAACTGACCTCCAAACATCTTGGGGCAGTTAAATCTGGTGTGGAAGCTAATCACAATTACATCATACAGCTGCATGACCAACTTACTATTATGGATACTGGGATTGTAAAGTATGTCGAGGAGGTCATGAAGAAATTCTGAGATAAAATGAACGCATCCTCCACTAGCACCCGCTCATTGTTGGAAGAGTTTGCTAAAGAACTTGAAAACAAAATGAGCAAACATATCATGACCTTTTAGCTCATGACTCCGCTCTTCAAGAGAAATATGAACAGCGTATGACTGTGGTGGAGTGACAGTTAATTCAGGCCTTTTTGCATGTTGATGAGCATGAACGCTGCCTGTTGGTTGAACCATCTAGCACCACTGCCATCCTCATGGCCAAGGTTGTTCAACTAGAAAAGGAGTTAGCTCTCAAAGCTTCATTGGAAAATACTAAATATTTGGCATATCATCTGACTGCATGTGAAATCAAAGCACAAGAAATAAAAACTTTGCTGGAAAGCTCTGAGCTATTAAAGGAAGTATACAGCTGACTGATGTGGGTCAAGCAAAAGTATGAGCAGATCAAGGATGGAGCACAAGGCCCAAGCTCATACCCTCATGATGATGAAGGGTGTAAATGAAAGAAGAGCTGAAGAACCGCATGAAAGCTGTGAAAACTGCTCAATTAAGCCTAAACTCCATGGTGTCACAACTTTGTTTTCAAGTCTCTGCAATGGAAGACTGAGTGGAAGACTTTAAAACTTATAAATCAGGGATTGAAGCTCAATTAAGACTGTGCGAATCTGGGCCTCTAGAAGCCCTCTCTAAGATGGAAACCTGGCTCAAAGCCATGCAAGATCAGTTTGAACGCCTTTTACAGACCTTCACTCAGTTGAGCTACCATTTTGATACCCCAATAACAGAAGCTCCAGCTATTCATACCTTGACTGGAGGTGAATCTAGTTCAATCAAACCAACGTTCAAAGACAAGTTCATCTCTGGTGAGGGTAGCATTGCTTCATTTTTATATGTCTATGAAGCAGCTATAGAAGGGGCGACTGATTGACAGAAGGCCAAACATATCCTTTCCTGTTTGGGCTGCATGGCACAAGAGGTGATGGTTCCACAAATGGACGCTCTTAGCACCTGGTCCAAGGTCAAAGAGGCCCTCATAAACACGTTTGGTTCAAAACAGGATTTAAGCATAAAAAGGCAAGCCTTCATGTGTATGAGTATCCAAAAAGGAGAGTCAGTGGTCACTTTTGCAAAATGATTCTATTTAGAAGCCTGACGTTGTTAACCTCCAAGATGATGACTTTGGATGATGCTATAGCTGCTGTTTTGACTGAAGTGGCTTCTTACCCATTTCTAGTGATGCACATCACTTCAGTTAAATGCTAATTCCATACCATCCAAGATATCAAGGAGGCATTAATAGATGTTGCCAATTTCCATAAGCCCAAAATTCCATGTGGAGCAGTATCTTGCCCTCATGTTTTAACCACTGATGATCCAAAGCCTAAGCCTTGAGCCTTAGCTATTGAGGATAAGAAGGATCCTCTTCAGATAATGGGCCCAAAAGAACAAAACCCCAAAACAAATCATCCTGAATGCCCTCGGTACGAATAATGCAACAGGTTTGGCCACATGGAGGCTACGTGTTGGAAAAAGAAAGCCAACTCTGAGGAACAGGAGCAGGGAAAAGAAATGTCAGTGTAGGGAAGGGCACACCTATTGCTGACAAATATCATGTGCCTAACTTATTTAATCAACTAATGCCACCACCTTGCATTACAAACACCCCAGAGGATGATTCTGGGGAGGATAAGGATGAGGTTGGTTATTATGTTGTAGGGGCACCTGCTGAAGTGGAAGTCCCCAATTGCTTAAATGCTGGAGGAGTAGATGAGGCCACCATACCTGAAGAGACCTATCTTTGCCAAATTTTAGGGGAGCCAATTGTCATTGATACCACCAGCAACACAGATGAGGTGCTGTCTCACCTCATTTGGCCTATCCAGCATGGCCATACCATGCAAAACATCCAAAAGCATTACCCTGAGACCGCATGTAAACTAACCTCCAATTTCCATCTCAAGAAGGTCTTAGCCCTATTGCCTCCTATTGGAGGGATACTTACAAAGGTCGAAGTGGTGATCCAAAAAGTTCAGGTGATGGCTATTCTAGATACTGGCTCCCCAGTGAATATAATCTCTTCCAAGCTGATGAAAAAAATCAAGCTTGCATCTGACTTGAGTACAAATAAGACTATGGAACTGCTGGTCCCAACAACACCCATGCACTGGGTGCCTACTCATCCCTTCCCATTTGTATTGGGAAGCTTATCCTATCAGCCCCCATCATGGCCTTAGAAAACAATAATTATGATATGCTGATAGGCATGCAGTTCATGATCAAATATAACAGCATTATCAATATGAAATAAGGGTCCTTGTCATTGCTCAACTACAAAGTTCCCTTAGTTTTAGCTAATAACAGACCCAACAAAAGGAGTCCTCCTGCATATATACTAACCTCAAGAAACCCACAACAAAAAAGGGCAGGTTGCCAATAAGCTCTGTATCCCCCTTCCTACCATTCAAGTGGATGAAAAGGTACTACCCTACCATAACTGCAACACCCCTACCAATATTCTTGAGGGGGTAATGTCAGATATTCTCCTTTCTGATCTAAGGAAAAGAATGTTGGAGGTGTTAGTGTTCCCAATTCTGCTCATATGATTGGACCAGCACCTGCTAAATTTTTAGATAATAATGGGGATATCAATGATATGAGTTCCCCTAACAAAAAAACCCTAGAAGATTCTCGGTGGAATCCTAACAACCGGAGGAACACAATTTACCATAAAAATTGGCTTAAAATGGTAAATACTAATAATAGAAATTCTCTGACTCCTTGGTCAAATACGAGGAGTATAAAATTGTATGGATCGGAACCTCTGCAAGGCAAGAGGAATTTACCTATCGATGATTGGGTGTGAGTAAACCAATCATCATCTGAATCTAACCACCGGTGGTTTTAGTTGCTTCGATTGAGCAATTAGATTTGGCCAAGTAGTTATTGCTTAACTATTATAAAATCTAAATTAATCAATTCGAATCACCTGAAATTCTATAGAAACCGTAGCAAAGCACGAGTAACTCCGCTAGTTAGCAATAAATAAGCTCCACTGATGAGCTATTTTAAGAAGCTAAATACTGGGACCCTTTAATCATTGCTTTCGTATTAAGTAACTCATAGATAGCTCTCGCATTTTTAAGTAAGCCAAACTATTTTTAAAATGAATATCATAATACTAGCAGCTAGAATAATAAATGCAGGTGAAGCCGCGGGTACCTGCTAGTCTAATATAAAATCTAAAATAATTAATTCGAATCGTTTGATTAAGTATAAATACCGTAGCGAAGCACGGATAGTTGGATGCTAGTATATAAATATTGGTTAAAAATAACTAGAATTGATAAAAACACTGTTGTATAGCTTAGAATTAAATTTCTTTTTTGTGATGCAAAATTTACTCAGACTAATTGTTATTGAGAAGATATGATGTAGTTAAATCTTTGGTAGCAGTGCTCACTGATCCTTAGATAAGTTGTTCAAGCGAGGATCCATCCTTGATGTTAAACCGAAGTTTAAGCTCACTCCCATTAACATTTTTCCATCAATCGAAACTTTATCCTAATAACTTTGCTAGCCAATTCCACCTCTAAATCTTTACTGTCTAGAATTTAAACTTACTAAATAATCTATAGATACCAGCCACCAAAGCTGTGGACATGTGCGTAATTTGATCCAATGATGGGTCATTGCACGACAAGTTACCTAGTTAATCGCAGATAAGCGAGTAGTTGGTATTTAAGGTACTTGGATTAATTTTGAGATTATGGCAATTACCTACCTCATCATCTCCCATGCGATCATTAGTTTACTGTTTTTAATCATCCCCATGTTGCTGTACTACAAGTCAGGTAACCTAAGCAACCTACCGGCTCCTTCATTTTTCAAGCCGCTTTATTTGACTTTTAAAACACATGGACCCGTGAACTCATTGATGCCCATGTATCTTAGCAATGACACGTACTGGATCCACAAAGAGTTGAACTTCACTGACCTCCATTTAAGGAACTTCCCACCCGACAACTGTCTCCGATGCAACCCATCCAACCAAAGCTATAAAGGCATCTCCTGTTTTGAGGAGATAAATCGAATCTACTTCTGGCCCAAGCCAATAATTTCCCTTAAACTCAGTTGTCCAGTTAGAGCTCAATGTGAGATCAACTTGCCTTACATCTCAAAAGCCAAGCTCATGATAACTTTGAGTCAATTCAGAATGCTGGTGGCCCCGTCCGATATGTTAAAGGAATTAAACAACCGCTATAACCCCAATTGTCGTCTCACCCTCCCCACCACCTTAAAGTTTGTTGGACCAGCGACCAAATTTACGTGGGTCAATCATCTCCAAGTGATGTCCATCGGAAAGATGCATCGATTCTTAAGCATCAACAATACCTCTCCTTACCACACCTATCCATTCAACTACACTTTCGATGTAATCACTGACTTTGGGTGCTACGATATGGTTTATGGTATGGTTGATGGCTAATGTTTTATTTTCTCAACTTTGTTCAAACAAATTCTCTTAGTAAATCTAATTTACTCAATATATGCTATTATTATACTATTATACAATAAGACTAATATTATATAACTTCTCAAAAAAAGTTAAATTTTCAACTATATAATCTATTACTAGTGTACAGTTGATGGGCTAACTCGTATAATGGGAGAAGCAATGTGATCTGTTATAAAAATCAAATTTATAACAAATTTACTTTATTTCAATTATCAAAGTTATTGCCCTGGCTTATATCAATCCCCTAAGTAGGCTAATTAAAAGACTCTATTGTAAAGATATATACACTTCAATATTTGTCAGCAACATTTTATTAGTGATTATTGGACAATTACAAGTCTAATTAGTTAAAAGTATTTTGGTTCGAAATAAGGAGGAAAATGAAGACAAAATTGGCCAAAAGACCCTGGCCAATTCTTGGTGGAATCCTTTGAATTGGGGCAATAAATTTAATAATAATTCTCATCTCAATACCACAAAGTCAGGTAATTGAATTGTACTGATTATGCAGCAAATTCAGGAGAGACTATTGGAGGCTCCTCTCCAGGCCACCACTAATTTAGTGCAATCTACCCCATGGAGGCCAGCCCCTTTTATAGGGTTAGAAAGGGTATTGCATGTAAAAATATTTTCATGCCCACTGATTGAGTAAAATTGATTAAATTGTTATCTCACAGTCATATCCTACCAACAATTGACTTTACATTGGTTATTTTATCAAAATGAGGTGAATTTTCCAAAATCTGATAGGTCAAATCAAAATACATCCTAAATTGGATTTTATTGAGCAATCTAAACTTTGAGCCTCATAAATTTAAATACTATATATTGACTTATTAAGAGGGTTCTCTTTTTGTATCCCTGCAATACTAATAAAAACAACATAAAACCTACTTTTTTGTATTTGCTTTCAAGTACTTTTATTATGATTAGTGGTGAACCACCCCCTATAATTATCTCAGCAGTAGAAATTAATTTTCTCCCACCAAATTATTGAACTCTGGGGCAAATTAGCACCAGAGAGCATAAACCCAGCCCAGAGTCCAACAGTGAAAGCAACAGTTAAAATTTTTTATGACAATAAATTTAGTCTTATAGTTTCTCACTGCGCCATTTCCTTGGCTAAGTAACAACTTATCAAAAGATCATTACCTCAAAATGTACACATAAATCTCAGAACATTAAAATATTTCCAAAAGATATTGCATCACTGTAAATCAGCCTTAAGAAATCATGAAATAGAAACTTATTCCTTATATCAGTTATAATGCTTAAACCTCCAATATTCATTATTATTAGATTCAACTTATTCATTATTGAGTCAAATTTGATCATATTTATTTGCCGCAAGTATATCCAAATTTAGCTCAAAGTTTAATTCTATAGAAAATCAATATGCTATAGCTCTAACTGATGCCACCAAAAACTTTCTTTATCTTGGTAGCATAGTATATAGAAGAAGATAGGTATAATATTATATAATGAGTGATGGTAATTACTAAAAGTTTGATTAGACTAGTATAAAAATTGCATTATATTAAAGATAGCAATCTCTCCTGCAACTTGATCAATTTTTAGCTAACTTAGGTAATATGTTTTCACAGTTGATTTTTATACTACTATATTCCATCATGGTTGATCTATTCTTTACCAATCATACTGTTTTACCAGGGCCTAGAAAGTTTTTCTTTATCCAATTTAATAGCTTTGGAATAAATATTGTCAAAAGTATGTTGTTTGCTTCATCAACCTTTAAAAAGATTGGGCACAAAAGTTCAAAGAAGAAAGTGTCACTAAGGAGGCAAAATTTGAGATTAAAATATGGATCAAGTTCAGAAGCTTACTTGATCATGTTAGCATTAAAAAGGCTATTATGGTACGCAAAGCTGACTATGTAATGTGATTATTGATAAATCCAGACATGAAACAAGACTATTGTGGTACTTGAAATGGAGTACAAGGATAGTGATAATTGTATATCATATTTTAATAGCTCTAGGACATTAGAATTAAGGAAAAGTTTGCATTAATTATGGAAGCGCTGAAGGCTCAAAATGATTAATTTGCTGTCTAGTACCACATTAAATCTCACAGGTTAGTATTTCTGAAGTACAATTATTTTATTTTATTTATTCGAGGCAAGCCGACCGGGGGACGGACATTACCAAAATAGAGAAAGAAAGTATCGACATGAAACCTGAGCAGGGTCAACTCTGTCGTAGAAAGTTTTTTCACCTCCGGATTGGGACTCGGATTTTTCTGGTTGTCATGGGTAAGGTTTTCGTGTTACTATACCTACTAACCGCCAATAGTTTCCTTCGGCTGGCACCCCAATCGATGTGCGAAGGGCGGGAATCGAACCCGCAACCTTCAGGTTGGTAGCTGTACGCCCTACCGACCGCCTTCCACCCCCTGAAGTACAATTATTAGATCACCTGGAATTGCATTTTAAAAGTCCCAAGTCAATTGATGGATGAGACATATATGATATACTTGAATTTGGTAGAGTTTTATGGACTTATCTTTAATATAATCTGGTTGGAAAAAGTACTCAATAATAGTCAACTTTAGAGGTATCTAAAATGTAAGATTCCCAAAAAAGGTCATTGAGTTGAACATAAAAATTACACCTTTTTCAATATAAGCACAATATTACAATAAATACTGCAGAAAATAGATATGACTGGATGATGAACCTAAATTATTGCTCCAACAGATCATTTGCTATCACCCAAAATCATGATAAAATATTAGTAATAATCTTATAGGATTTGATGTTGATTGTCAATAAATGATTTGCCCTAGAACATATAAGATTCTGACAGAAGAAACCACTATAAGGTTGAAGCTCAAGGAATCCAGTTAGTCATGAAATATGACCTTGGATGTATGGTGGAAATAGAAAACCCACTTTGATGAAACCTAATTGGTGACAGTGGAGCAATCACTGTAATTAACATAAGAATGGAAATGACAAAACAAGGAGGGGACCTTTGGGAAGATTAACCAGCAGTGAAACACCAACAGTGAGAAAGAACCTAGCAAGAAATTACAAAACTGGGCAGTAGTGCAACTCTACTTTATATAATGATATCTCTGTAGATACTTATCACTTATAATTATATTTTACTATATTTCAAGTGACAGCGATTGTCATATTGATTTCCTGTTGCATCAGTGGTACATAGATCCTGTGCAAAGTCATATCAGATTATACTCATATATAAACACAATCTGCCAGAAATGCAATTTTCTGTTCTCACTACATGGAACCACTGATTCAACCCAAAACAATAACCATATCTTGAGCCATGACCAGTTCCAACCACCAACCCAAAATATTTCTGTCAGGACTGTGTTAGTTTCAGAGTGAAGTAAATTGGCAAGCCTATAGAGACCTCAGATAAGGAACCTTCTCTCTTCACTGTGAGAACTCTGTCTAACCCAAGTGACACTACAATTAAGATACATCTTTGAGCCTGTCTGATGCTGGAGTCAGCCTTACACAGGAGGTCTACTAATATTACCCCCAAGCAGATTCATCACATCATGAAGTGCTTCTTAGAGAGTACCACATATATGATAGAGATACTGCAGAGACATTTTTAGCACTAGTGGTGTCCAACCTAAAAGGAGGAGCCACCATGCATCTTTATTTGCAAATGGGCCAAACAAAGGGATTATTATGAATAAAAAATTTCTAATATGGCACCTCAGGTAACAGCCTAGTAAGCCATATCAGAAGGTGATGAAGCTTTGAGTAAACTTTTTTCAGCGCCCACTTTAGCTGGCAGACCATGGCAGACAACATAGATGTTGGGGCAAAAGCGACATGTGGCATAGATAGTAGAGCTGTGGGTTCTCTTTGTTAATAAGGCTGGCGGTGACCATTGCCTCAACGTATTAAGCAAGCTGAAGCTCAGCAAAAGTGATGAGAGCAGGCACACATGTGAAAGATATGATGCGCTGGCAGGTTTGAGGATAATTGTGTCAAACAGAGAAGGTTTTGCCACGTTGATGCAAGTGCAGTTCACTCCAAAAGTGAGCCCCCCAATTCATATTTTGATACCTGTTAAAATCTGGGCCTCTAGATTGTAGCTCGCTTCTGCGCCCAGATTTCAAATGCACAAATTCTTGACCACTTGCATTAATTGTTTGAGAATTTATAAACTGTTGCAATAATAGTATGAAGACTATTATGGTTGATTGCCCAAAAGTCATGTTAGGTGAATTGTCCAACGCTAGACAGGTGCTTCTTTGTCTTGAGAATACTTTGGTATTGATAGGGAATGCTTTCCCTTTATCTTAATGCAGAGTCAAGAAGAGACTTAAATGTAACAACCTAAGGATTTCTGATCCTTGCACTCTTATCCCAAGAGTAATATCTACAACCAATGTAAAACAACTTAGTTATTATCAAGTTTGAATCTAATTTTATTAGAGATTATTTGGGAGTTTTATAGTGAAAAATGATACAAAACTTTTCAGCTGTCCGCTGAAAATTATTTACTCTCTATTATAAAATGGCGATATTCAAGAGATACGCCAATGGATTTTGCTCAGGGTTCAACCCACTGAGCAATTATAACCATTGATTTGATGATTGTTGTCCTTAAAACAACATATTATACTTTCAGTTAAATATGGAGCACGCGCTCCCACAATTTACTTTATTTAATGTACTTAATACAGCCGATTCTTGCTGTTTCCGTTTTCTCTAAACTACTAACAACCTCCTCTCCTGATCATCTCATCTCGCCTATATTGGAGCAACTTCAGATGCTACTGCTTCTATGGCTTAGTAATTTAGTTCGCCACATCTCACTGGTTCTGTTAATTCTTTATTCATTAAGTTTCAAATCACCTAATATGAGAAGATTTTTCCAAAAACCCAATATTTCCTCATTTTGAGGCACTCAAATTGCCATTATTCATATCAAATCTCGACGGATTCCATCCATTTTGCCATAATGACATAGGGCTTATCATCCAGTCATATCAGAATCATGAAATTACCCCCTCCTTGACTGTACAATAATGATCCTATTGCTTATACGCTCAGAGGAACTTTGCATGCACTCAGTTGATGATCTGACTGCTAGCGGGGTCTTTGATAGTATATGCATCTATACTGGTCTTCTCAATGAATTCTAATGGCCCAATCCAGATACTAGTTAGCTTATGTTTTCAGCTGAACTCATGTTGATCATGAAATAGGACCATGTTTCCATCTTTGAACTGTTCTAGGCCACTCCGCCATACCTGGTTGGCAGCCTGGATTTTGATTCTCATGGCTAGGTTTAATGAGTACGCTTCAGTTTGTAATTAAATCATCATATTCATTAGGACAGTCAAATAGCATTGCGGATCCATACTGCTAGTATCCTCTACAAAGCATATAGGAGGGCGGGCAGAGCGGGGTGCCATCCGTAAAGCAATTGGAATGGGCTTTTCACCATGGCTGAATGATAACTAATATTTATAAGCAAAGACAGCGGTGGACAAAAGGGAGCTTCAGTCTGAGAGTCAATATGCTACTAATTTATGGAGTATGTTCACTAAAGTCCTATTGACCTGCTCCACCATTCCATTAGATTTGGGGTGGTATGGGGTTGTCAAAACCCCTCAGATGGCCATTAGCTCATTAAGCTTTGGAAGAACGTTGGAAGTGAAGTTAGTTCCATTGTCAGTAAGGATGAACTGGGGACAGCCGTGTCACTGAATTATACACTCCATAACAAACTTGGCCACTGTTAGCGCCCCCAAATCATGTATTGGTCATGCCTCAACCCACCTGGTCAAGTGGTCAATTGCTACCAGGATGTATTTGGACCAGTTTTTCCCTGTTGGTAAGGGACCCACAACATCAATCAAAATGATGTGCCAGGCGAAGTGCAGCTTCACTAACTGGTATGAAGTCTTTTGGCAAAATGGTTTTTCCACTTGGCACTAGTGACAGGAGGAGATAGTATCAAGTACATCAAAGTTCATGCTTTCCCAGTAATACTGAGACTGCAATAATTCCATGGTCTTACATACTCCACCGTGTCCAACCGCTCAATGTGCACTCATAATAATAGTTGGGCAGGTGGAAGGTCTTGGGATATTCACAGTAGTGTCCCCTATTCACTTATACAATTCCCCATTTTTCTGGAACGTATTTGCCCTTATTTTGTCCAATACCTTGATGACTGGGGGCGGTTCATCATTGTACTTGCCACTAAGCATCTTATCAAACATGATATCGCTCAGATCTGCTGTAACTGCAATTGTGGGTAATCTCTATAAACAATTGGAATTCTGGTGTTTGCTCTGGGTCAATGAAGAATTTCAAAATTGTATGACTGCAATTTAAGAGCCCATTGGGCCAGAAGGCCTTCTGGTTCTTTAAGATTTTGTAACCAGCGTAGCGAGGCATGATCTGTTACAACTTTGAATCTCACCCCATGCAAATACACATAAAATTGTTTATAGGCGTAGATCACTTCTAAGCACTCTTGCTCGGTCACAGTATAATTGCATTCATGGCTGTTCAAGCTACAACTGCAATATGCTATGGGGTGCTCTTACCCTTCCTCGTCTTTTTGGGATAGGACTGCCCCTACAGCGGAAAGGGATGCATCTGTATGAACAATGAACTTTTTCTGAAATTGGGATAGTGTAACACTGGCGCACTGGTTAATGCCATTCAAAGCATATCAATAGCGCGTTGCTGATGTTCCGCCCATTCAAACATAGTGTCCTTTCTTAATAGCTCAAAGAGTGGGCCCCCAATAAAGCTGAGATTAGGGATGAAGCGCCATTAATATCCAACCATTCCAAAAAAGGCCTGTATATCCCACTTGCTGTTGGGTGGAGTCATTTTATGTGTAGCTTCCACATTGGCTGGTTGAGGTCGCAGCCCTGTAGCATCAACAATGAACCCCAGATACTCCAGCTGGTCTTTAAAGAAGTGACATTTCTGGAGTTTGATCTTGATGTTGGCCTCAGCAAGCCGGAGGAATACAGCTTCTGAATGATTGAGGTGTTCAGGGAAGGTTTGGAGAATACAATAATGGTGTCAAGGTATACAAGGGCACATGACAGTTTTAGGTCTCCAAGAATAGTATCTATTGTCCGCTGAAACGTAGCTGGGGCATTACACAGCCCTTGTGGCACACGGTTTGGTTGGAAAAGACCTTTGGATGTGATTAAAGCGCACTTTTCTGCTCTGCCAGTGGCAACTTGATTTTCCAGTAGACTGAGATAAGGTCCATAGCTGAGAAGAACCGAGCTCCCCCTAGCTGATCCAAAGCGTCGTCAATCCATGGTAAGGGATAGGAGTCTTTTTTGGTGAAGCTGTTGAGCTTTTGGTAGTCTATTACTACATGGGTGGTACCATCCTTCCTTTTTACAATCAGAACAGGTGAAGCTCACGGACTCTTAGATGGTTCAAGCATCCCTTGTGCTAAAAGCTTGTCAATTTCCTCAGCTACTACTTCTTCTGCCACCCTTGATCAGCAGATCAGCCTCAACCTGATGGGAGGATGATCTCCAGTGTCCAGCCTATGAACCACCCCCTGAACACATTCTGAGTTGTGATCATTGACAGCGAAAATCCATTTATATTTTTGAAATAAAGCGATTGCCCTATTCTTCTGTGGTTCTGACAGCCCCATTAACTTGTCATGCGATACAACTTGCCAATACACTGAGCTGTGGTTGGAAAGGCAGACTAAATTCCTCCAGCAACCCAAATTATGAACTGAAAGAACCTCCTCAATAGGGATTAAGTGTAAGTATGCCACTATTTGGTGGTGGCGGATCTGCAGTGGTACCTTTTGTAGATTTGCAAGTAAAACTTTGATCTCCCCTTGCCCTGGTAATACAATGCCTGGGGCCACGTGGGGCTCAAAACGTGATTGTTGATATGACCCAATAACCTTCCCATAGAGCCTGTCTGGAATTTCAACCACCAACTTAGTGTTCAATATTACTTGATGCCCAGATGGAATAAATATAGATCTGGCCACTCTGAGCGGCAGCCCTTGATATTCATAAATCTGCTGAAGAAGGGCCCGCGTTATGCCCTTTAACCAATGGTAATGCACAGGGATCACCCTGTCGCTATAAGCTAGATTGATATTTCCCATATGCACCAAATCATTTGGCACTCCACTAGAGGTGAAATAGATTGGGATTCTCTGACCCAATATTTCAAAAGTCTCATCTGTCATGTCAATGACAGCCCCATAGTGTTGCAAGAAAGCTGTTCAAATTAGCAGATTGTAATGGGTATTTGGTAATACTATAGCTGGGGCTACCATGACAATAGAACCAAACTGCAGCGGAAGTGCACTGTATGCTCCCCCAGAGACTTTATTTTACGCTCCAGCAGTGCCATATACCATCTGGTGTTCCACATCCGGTTTTAATGACAACTTGGCCACCAATTTGGTGGAGACTATATTGATGGGGGCACCGGTATCTACAATGGCCTGGACTCAGGTCTTAGCTACAACCAGGTTGCAGTAAGTACATTTGGAGTAAGACGCATCTCGACTGTTTATAACATGGACATCTAAGGAATCCCTGTTTCCAAGGAAACATGCAATTCCAAACCAATTTTGGGGTATTGTTTGATGATGGTAGTAACTGGAAGAGCGACATTTACTGCTTGCAAGGAAGGTGCATCTGAGGAAGGGTCTAACTTTTCAGGTGTTACTTGGTTGAACATTTGGCAATCATACAGCTCAACCTGCATCTGGGACCCCTCTTCTGCCATAGCCACAGACTGCATTTGTGTCTAAACATCTACCCCCCCAACTGGCTGCTGATATAAAAACTGACTCATTGTGCAAGGGAACTTCCGCTGAATATTTTAAATTGGGTTCAGGTGGGACGTTTGGGTTTGGTATAGCAGAGATAGAGATTCCCTTCTCTAATCCGCTCTGACTTTTCCATGGTTGTACTGTTCAAGCTGTACACAAGAGACCAGTTGATTAGGGCACCATCATGCCAAATGCCCCTGTTGACTAAATTTGAAACAGCTGAACTCATAGGGTCCACATCCATGATTAATATGAAACAAGTTGCAGCGAGAGTTGGGCTGAAAGTGATCAGCATAAACAGGTGTAGAGCGATAGTTGGCCCTGGGATGATAAGCAGGTATGAGGTGGATGTTTAGCCGCTGAAGGTAACTTGGTGGAATGAGAACTACTAGAAGAGCCCCCAAGTAAGATAATTTGGCAGGTACAGCAGAAGGATTCCCCTCAGTATTAGGTGGAGGGAAGTTGGCTGATATACGGTGCAAAAACCAAACAACTTTAAGCAAAGGTACATCTTCATCCAACAGTGGGGACATAACGTTATTTAACTCACAGTATGGCTTTACAGCAGAAGTCATTGCAATACACACATCTGATTCAGATAAAATTTTGGCCCCAATTAGCACATGAGCTTTCAACATAAATCGCTCAGCAAATGCGATGAGGGTCTTATTATGCTGAAACCTGATGGTCAAAAATTTGGCCTTCCTCTGGGACATCTTTGCAGTTCCGCTGAACAACCACAGCACCATCTTCATAACTTCTTGTTATGTAATGGAGCTTCCAGAAAGGTAGCAGATGACTTAAGAGCACTTCCAACATCCAAGGAAGAAATCAGCAATTTACTCTTCATTGATCTAAAACTCTTTCAATTGCAATTTCAAATCGCTTTAAGAATATATGAATATTCCCTTCATGATTGAATGGAGGCAGCTTATTGCAGCAAACCTCCTGGAGCAGCTCGTCTTGTTTTTAAGCACAGTGTCCAAAACCAGTTTCAGCTCCGCATAGGCTGCTGACCCAGAGTGTTGGGTAGAGATTTTATCAAAACAACATGAATGCAACATAGCAGGCAACTGAGTTTTCATTATTTTGTTTTATTTGATCAATGTGCCACCTGTAGTGAGCACCACTGTTATAAAATGGCAGTATTCAAGAGATACGCCAACAGATTTTGCATAGAGTTCAACCCACTGAGCAATTAGGATCAAAAATATGATGATTCTTGTCCTTGAAACAACAGAATAAATTTTCAAATAAATATGGAGCACGCGCTCCCACAATTCTCTTTATTTTAATATACTTAATACAGCTGATTCTTAAACTTTTCTCTCTTGTTGCAATCACTTTTGCAACTTATTCAATTCAATTCAAATCTGAATTTAGTTTGATAATCTCACAGAGGAGATTAGTTTGCGCCCATGTCAGGGAGCAGTTGGGCAAGTAAGGTAAAAGGCACAGGTGGTAGGCCTGCGACTTCCAACGTTTGCAAATGCTCTGGAGAAACTGGCAGATTAGATAAAAATAAAAACCGGCGGTTACTATTTCCCCAGAAATCCTCACTTGGCAGGCGCGATGCAACCAGTACATCAACACACCGTGCTCCTAACCACTCTCATCAGTGGAATATGGAGTCTGGGTGTTCCTGGATATTCAATAAACAGCGTTGTGGGAAAAATTTTGTGGGGATGTGCACACTCATTTCTCAACTGTGGTGTATGTCGCACCTCACTACATGTCATGTGGTTGGCTGGATCTTGGTTTTGAAAACAAGGAGGCAGCAGACGAAGCTGCTGTGGTGCGCGTTGTGATTGACCTCCCTGAAGGGCAGCAGGTTGTCAAAACCAAGCATACCAGATTGACAAAATCCAACCAAATTTTCCTCACGTTTGAATTTTTTACCACTACAGTCAAGCGTGCCATTCTGGAGCAGCACCTGAAAGCTGGTCTAACTGTATATGGAGAAATACAATGCTTCAAGATGCAACACTTTACACTGATGCCACACCTGTGCACTGGCAAAGCCATTGAAGTTCAGACCCCAACCAAGGAGATTGCAAAGGACCTAACCCAGATCCCACAATCCACTTTTGTTAAAATTGAAGAGCATACCACCCACCCTTTCTGGGTAACTGTAGACAGCGCACCCCCCATCTGCACCCACTGTGATGCGTTCAGCTATAAAGCACATGCATGCCCCACCAAGGAGGGCATCACATTCCAAGAGCAACCCTCAGCGGCCATGACCAACGGGGAGGCTCAAATTGAACCAACCACAAGTACCAAAGAGGCCTTCCCGTGGGGAGCACAAGGCTGTTACCTACTAGTAAATCCTGTCTCCCCTCAAGAGCAAAAGAAGGCCAAACAAGCCCGAAGGGCCGCGGCCAAGGAAGTGGACAAGGTCACCTCTGCTATCCCACACTACCAACGCCAGGAGGACATTGGAACCTTCGTGGCAGAAGCAACTCAGGAATCCCTCAACCAATCAGATTGGGAAGCTCATGTCAATTAAGCCAACCAATCTGAGGATCTGATGGGCGACTCAATCTCACCTGACATTTGCAACCAAGCCCCAATTGGAACTGATTTGGTCTCCAACCTACCTGAAAATTTTTTTTGAACCAAACGTTGGTGCACCAATCTCATCCTCACTGCAAAAAATTTGTTCGACAGTGGGGAAACCAAAAGCAAAGGCAAAAGCCAACGCAAACATGTCTGCTAAAATTAACAAATCTTCTGATAGCATTGCTGCAAACACCCACACCACCATGAAGGCCCGTGGGGATCCAGAGGAGGCTGGTGGACCCAGGTGCCCACCCCCTTGCACCTAAGGTGCAATGGGGGAAGCCTTCACTTTAGGGACGTTGAACATTGCCAGACTCAAGGCCTTGCTGTCCCGGGCTAGGAAACTGAGTTTTTTAAAAAAATTTTACCTGTGGATATCCTGGCTATCCAGGAGTCCCACTGTCCATGAGGTTCTGAGGACGCTTGGAAAACCATGCTCCTCCCATCCCTGTCCATCTGGTCTGAGCACTGTGGGGTGCTTGTTCAGAAAACAATTTTTTTTCTTTTTTTATCCTCAGAAACATTCCTAAATGGCCGAGTGCTTGTTGTCACCTTCTCGTGGGCCAACATGGCGCACGCTATCATCAACATTTATGCCCTGACCTGTGCACGAGAGCGTCAGGAATTTTTCTCATCAGTCAAATCCCTTCCATTACCCCCTGACCCTTTTGTAGTTGGTGAAATTAACTGTTGGTTAAACACATCCACGGACCGCTCGCCTTCCTCATCCCACGCCCCAGGGTCACATAGAACTTCGCGTTCTAAAGGCCACCCTTGGGTTGTATGATGCGTTGCTGCAGCAAGCTCCGCTGCTCAAGAACATGACGCGCCCCCACGTCCACAATGGCCAATTAAGGTCCATGTCCCGCATTGACCTTATCCTTGCACTGGTGAAATTTCAATCCCATATTTCCCACTTCCACACATCAAAAATTGATTTCTCTGATCACCAGCTGGTCTCAATAATTCACTAATTACCCATAACAGTGGCTAGGGCTCCGCATTGGTGCAAACTCCGCCCTCCTGAAATCGCGCCCCCCAGGATTTTCCACATGGGTGGAATCACCGACTTCAGAAAAAGAGTTTATTACACCATTTTGCACAGACCCAATTTCCACATGGTCAGCCTTCAAAGCGGAAACCATCCGCCACGCTCGCCACCTCTCCTCCCAATGATCATGAGCTACATCAGCCATCATCTCGCATGCTCTGGCAGAGTTGGCACACCTGGAGTCCAACATCCCAGCCATGGGCTACAGCCCTGCTTGGAGCTGGAAGTGGGCAGAAGCAGCCACCCACCTCAACGCGCTTGAAAAGCAACACAAACATTGGGTTTGTGTTCAGTACATGGCCAAACACATTACAGAGGGCGGCACATGCTCCGCTTATTTTTTAAAAAATTCTTTGCACTACGCCAGAGCGTGGCTTGCACACAGGTGCGGAAGTTGGACGATTCTGTTGTGGATACGCTGGCTAAAGTGGCGATAAAAATATAAAAGTATTACTCCAAGTTGTACTGATCTGATCCAATTCAGCCAGCTGAAATGGCAAAATTTCTCAATAGCACTCGCATCTGCACCGTTTCCTGATACCTGGAGTTGTAGAATTTGATTACTCCAGATGAACTCTGGTCCGCCATCCGCAGTGCACCAAATTGGAAATGCCCAGGCCCTGATGGCATTCCGTATGAGTTCTATAAGAAGTACTTCATATATCTATTCCCACTGTTGCTTGCCTCCTTTGCCCAGAGCCTTTTGGATACACGCCTTCTACCAGGAGAGCAAGAGGCCTTCACCATCACACTCTTCAAGAAAGGGGATAAGAAAGAACTAGCCAACTAACGCCCCATTTCTTTAACTAACATGGATACAAAAACTTTTAACTATTATCATGGCTAAACGTCTAGGGATTATAGCATCTGCCACCATCTCACCAACACAATTCGGTTTCATACCCAGAAGGTCGATTTGGGACAATGTGCACTCTGTGGCTAATGCATGCCAGTCCACAGCCTCTGGGGCACTAGTATTCTTGGACCAACAGAAGGCCTATGATAGAGTAAACTGGGAATACCTCAGGGCCTGCCTCCATCAATTCCACTTACCCCCTCGCTTCATCAGCTGAGTGATGATGCTTATGGAATCTGCAACAAAGGCGGTGCGTGGCCCTGGCTTCCTCACGGAAGTAGTCTGCGCTCAAAGGGGCCTACGCCAAGGGGACCCCCTTAGCCCATTCTTATATAACTTCAGCCTTGACCCACTACTTTGAAACGTGAATGCTCGCCTCACTGGGGTCCATGCACCAGGCCAAGCCCCAGTCAAGATGATGGCATTTGCAGATGATTGTGTGGTTGGGGTGTCTAATAATCAAGATGCATGCGCGCTTGAAGCTCTCATCCAGGAATATTCCCAGGTAAGCAATGCTGCACTGAATGCCTCCAAAACTGAAATCATCCTCCTTGGTCAGTATCAAACCTGCTGGGCCCCAGCGACCAATGCTCAGCCTGACCCATCTGCTCGCACATGTGCTCGCCTTCCCTGCTCACCCCACACCGCCCCACTTGTGCTCCCCTTCGTGCCACGCCCTACCATAGGGCCTGTACGCCATATAGGCATGTGGGTGGAGGCAGGCGGGTATGCCTCAGCAGTAATGGAAAGTCATATTCTAGACAATGTGATGAAGCGCATCGCCTCCCTCAGAGCCCACCCTACTTCCCTTACTGGCAGGGTTGTTTTAGCCAACTCTATGCTCCTCTCCAAAGTATGGTTTGGAGCCCATGCCATCGCCTTCTCCCCGGGTTTTTTCAGATCTATGTATGCCCTTCTAAAAGGGTGGCTTTGGTCAGGCTGCCCACCGCCAGTGCGACTTGAGGTCATGTTTGGCCCTCATCTCTAGGTGGCATGGGCCTGCTCAACTTTAAAGCCCATGCTGCCAAGATTCTGGGCACCTGGATTGCAGCCGTCACCACCCCTACGCTCCCCTCCCAACACTGGTCCCGCGTGGCCCACTCCAACTTCTCCCGCGCCCTGGGCCTTACCAATCCGTCAAACCCTCACTCCTTGACAAAATATCTGGCTTCCCACCCATTGGCCACAGGTCCTTACGGTACTAAACCCCACTTCAAAAAAATCCTCTTCTCCATGTGGAGTGCTGAGTGGAATATCCATATTTGTGGACACACAGCCCAGAGAGGCCGCCCATCTCTTCAGTTCACACAGGAAGTACAGGGGCTACCCAATCAAGATGGCTTGATCCCCACACAGCCCCATGTCCTATTCAGGGTGGACTACCTGGGCATGATAAACATCCCTTATTCCACTGAGACCCAAAAGACTATCTGGAAATACGCACACCACCCCCTGTTGCTGCCTCATATCTGTTCCCATGTGTGGCGCTGCCTGAGGTGGGTGTACCATATGGATGAGCGCTCTAACGCTTTACACTCATCCTGCGTCATGTGTGGCCAGTATGGAACGCTGTTCCACCGCCTGGAGAAGTCCCTACCTCTAAAGCAATATGGCGCGAGGTTCAACGTCTGCTTTGCCAGGATAAGGCACATCCCTTCAGTCTGTCTAGGGATATGTTTGCTCTATCCATGGTTTCCTCTCTTCCACCCTCCCTTTGTGCTCTGGTGGTTGCAATCGACATGTGGACTATCCACAAGTATGTCTTAGATGCCATCTCAGGCTCCACCCTCACCCTCCCAGAAGATGTCCACAGATTCTGGTCCCATTTGGTGGACCACTTTCAAGCGTGGATGTTTGGGTATCTCCCACCACGTCGCTGTCAGATGGTCTCGTCCTGGTTCCCAGTTTGGTTCAACTCAGACCCCTTCCTCCACACGTGTTCAATTGTGGTTATGGCCCCTTTTCACGTTCCCCCCTCCTCCCCATAGTGGCGTTCCACCTGGCAACAGGAGATAGCATCGCTTCTCTGGGGTGCCTTCCCTGTTACTAAGTTTTGTTTTCTTTCATGTTTACTTTTGGAAGTGTCCATCCCCTGGTCAGCCTTCCACACAATAAATTAAAATTAATATAGCCGATTCTTACTGTTTCCACTTTCTCTAAACTACTAACAATCTCCTCTAGTCAATCGTCTCATCTCACTTATATCCTAGTGACTTTGGACAATACTGCTTCCTTGGCTTAGTAATACAATCCACTGTATCTCATTGGTTCTGTCAATTCTTTATTTGTTAATTTTTCCAATCACCTAATCTGAGATGATTTCCCAACAACCCAATATCGCCTCATTTTGAAGCACTTGAATTACCATTACTCATATCAAATCTTGACGGATTCCACCCATTCCACCATAATGACCTAGGGCTTATCATCAAGTCATATCAGAATTACTACACTCTCCTATACTGGTTTGACCCTCAAGTTTTAGGCAATAAATCTCATTAGGTATCTTTGACTTGATTTTCTTAGGTAGCATAATCCTTGGCTGGTCAGCGACCAATTATTGGTTTTAGAAACCAGAAACCAATTGGGTTGGCTGATGACGATCCTACCATTTACCTCCAGCGTTAGAACGCTTAGGTAGTTTCTAGCTACTTCCATCCGTTTGCTCTGAATGATTCCCAATAATTCAATTATTGGGTGTTGTTCCCTCATAAAATTCATACTCAATATCATCATGGATGATTCCCAACAAGAATAACTTTTTGTCAGCAACTGGTGACGAGATTTAGATTATTTACTGCAATAATTTGACTATTGGGTGTTGTTCCCTTATCAAATTTATGCTCATTATCATTAGGGATGATTCTTGACAATAATCTCTCTAGTTGGTGACCATTGCTAAGATACATGATTATAACTAATCAATGAATTTATAATTAATCAATAGGTTGGATAATGTGGTCAAATGAAATTCAACATATCCCCCCTCTTAAACAGATTATCCAGCAGAAGATAGAACCCTCAGGGATGGAAGCTGCTTCAGCTTGTGCTTGTATTCAGATATCATATCTCTATGACCTCAGAGGAATTTGGCTCTGTCCACACTTAACGCCCATATGCTCTTCTCAGCTTGATGACTTCTCGTCCTTGGTTGTTACTCACAGCTGCCTCTTTTTGAGCGTGGTTCCCATGTCATTATGTCATGACAATCCCATTTCCACAACATTGCTAAAATATGAACTGGTCCATCTGTACAAACTCCAGGATGGTTCCCAATGGCATCTTGCCATTCAACCTGTGCCAACCTTAGGATGGGTTTCAGTGACTCCTTAGTCAACCTGTACTAACCCCAGGTCCGGTCCCCAATGGCACCTTGCCATTCAACCTGTACCAACCCCAGGACGGGTCTCAACATCTTAGCAATAGGGACTATTCTAGAAGATCTAGTTTCAGCCCGTCCTGATCCTGCCAACGCTCATGACTTGTACCCATTATTGTCTTTTCCTACATGCTTGGTAGGTGGGAATATCACCAGATGCATCACTACTCAAAGATTTTTATTTTATATAACCGAGGTAAGCTGACCAGGGGATGGACATTACCGAATATATGTGAAACTAAGAGAAAAACTAACAAATATAAAAATTGGGCACCCCAGGGTACTTAAGTTACCCCTGTTGCCAGCGGGACTGCCAGGTATGGGGGTTGGTGCGCTACTCCGAGGGGTTTTCCCTTACTATGGAGCAGGTGTGAAGGAAAGGATCTGTGTGGAGGAACCAGAGTGAGAACCATGATTCTATGAGCGCTTTTTGTCTTGGTCCCATATATCCATAGAGCCAGGCTTGGAAGTGCTCTAGTAAGTGGACATGGAATCTGTTAATAATCCAATAAATGGTTGAACCCGTGCCCTTGAACGCATCTAATGCAATTGTGTGTATTGTCCACATTGCAATGGGTATTATTAGGGAGCGAAGGGTAGATGGGATTGGTGACTCGATCTGGAGCGCGAAGATACTCTTTGATATTGAGAATTCCTATTCGTTTTGAATCTTGAGCAGACGTGCGACTTCCTGCCATATAGCTTTGGTTGGGGGGCATGTTTCTTGGCGGTGATGTAGGGATCCCTCCCCTCCACATATTGCACATGTTTTGTGGAGGGAGTTGGAGCGGTCCGCCGTCTTATAGGTCCTTCTTAAACAGCGCCAGATGTTTGATCTTATCCTTGGCTGTAGGAGTGGGTGGTGTGTCATTTTCCACATTGCTTTCTGTGTGGTTAAATCATAGGGAATGTCCAGAATATCTAGGTATTCTATCCTAGCTATGCTTGAGGTTGTTGCGAGCATATCCCTCTGGGGGTGGTTTTCTGGGTTTCTTAATTTGAATTGGGGGCTGGGTCATCCCCTTCCCTGTATAGTATAGTACCCATGTTTTCTATGGTCCATCCCATACGGCGGATAGATCAGAGGATATGTTTGAAATGAGGGGAGGTTCCATGCGGACCTGTTGCAGTAGGGTGCTTGGCAAGGTATGAAAGTAGTCTGGGTGGACTATGTGGGGTTGGTTAATTTGAGCGCCTGTAAAAATTAGTCCTTGCTGCTCTAGACCAATGTCATTGCAGGAGGTCTGGAGCAAGGATTTCCTTTATCCAGGTACCTAGGATGTGATTGGCATGGCTCTCAAAATCTATTATTTCCATGCCTCCGCTTGAGTGTGGGCCAAATAGTGTTTCCATCCGTATAGGAGGGTGAGAGCCAGGCCACAGCCAGCCCTGGATAAGCGCGCGAATTGAGGTTATAAAGGTAGGTGAGAAGGCTATCGCATGGGCCTGGTACCACAGTATTGGGAGGATGAGCGAGTTAGCAACTGTAACTCGTCCTGTTAGTCCTGGGGCTCTCCCCTTGAGGGAGGCTACGCGTTTGGATACCCGTTGTAACAGGGTAATTTCCATTGTCTCATTAGCATATCCCCCTGATTCTAGCCAGATTCCAAGGTGTCAGACAGGAGTGGTGGTGGGAGGTGTTGCAAAGGGTAAAATAATTGGGTTTTTTCTTCGAGTGTTGGTGTGAGGTTCTGATAATGTGGCCCAATTGTTTGTGTATTTGCCTAAGAGGATGATTTCTGTCTTCCTTTGTTGAGCGATGCATTGCTCACCTTGGAATATTCCTCTAGGGTGCGTTCCAGCTGTCGGGCATCTTCATTGTTTGCTATACCTGCTACGCAGTTGTCTGCAAAGGCCCATATCTTGACTGTTAGTTGTCCTTGTGTGGTTATCCCCATGAGACGTGAGTCGTTTTACTCAGAGGAGCGGGTCAAAGCTGAAATTGTATAGCAGTGGGATGAGGGGATCCCCTTGTTTGAGCCCTCTGTGTGGTTTTATCTTGTTTGTTAGGAATCCAGGGCCACATACAGCCATGGTTGCAGATTCTGTTAGGAGCATCGCCCATTTTATGAATATTGGTGGGAGTTTGAAGGCATGTAAAAATTCTTTTAGTTATGGCCAGCTAACACAATTATACGCCTTTTCCTGATCCAAGAAGACCAGGGCACCAGTTGCTTTGGATTGGCATATATTTGCAACAGGTTGAATGTTGTTCCAAATTGAACGCCCTGGTATAAACCCAAACTGGTTGGGTGACAGGACGTCAGATGCTATTGCGCCTAATCTGGCTGCTAAAATTTTTGTTAGAATTTTTGTGTCAGTATTGGAGAGTGCAATTGGGTGCCAGTTGGCCAGGTCCAACTTGTCACCCTTTTTATACAAGATTATAACATATGATTCATGACCTCCTGGTAATAGGCGTGTTTCCAACAAACTCTGGTTCATTGATGCCAATAGGAGGGGGCGATTTGTTGAAAATATTTTTTATAAAATTTGTAGGGTATCCCATCAGGCCCTGGGCATTTCCTACATGGTGCACCGCGAATTGTTTCCCAAAGCTCCTCCCATGTAATAAGGGATAATATATTGTAATTTGGTGGTGTACTTTGTATCTTGGCAGTTTGAATAAATTTTTTAATCTTTTGTGGATCTGTTGGCATTTCGCGATATAATTTGGTGTAATAGCAGTATACTTCCGCCTTATCCTCCTCAGGGTCAGTTGCCATGGTAACGTTGGTCTTGCAGACCTGTGTGCATGTGGGCTGGTTTCTGCAGGAGTGGAATTGGTGGAAAAAGTATGTCAAACAGGTTTCGCCTTCCTTTATGAACTTACCTTTGTTCAATACTTTGATTTTGTGTTGGTGTTCAAAGATGAGATTGTTAAGTCAGGCTGAAATTTCTGCCCATTTGCGTCCCCAATTAGGGCTATACCCAGATCTCAGAGTACCTATTTCCAGGTGGTCTAGTTCCACCAAGGTACGCTTGATTGTGGCTGTGTCCGCGGTGTACTTGCGTGATGCAATATGTCAGGTTTTGTTAATTAAATCATTTTTGAAATTTTCCCATGTTCCAATGGGATCTGAAGTGAATGAGGCTGTGAATTCTGGGTTTGTAGCCTTGTTTCAACCCAGTCAGATATCTCAGGCAATTTTATATTTTCTGGGTGAAGCTTTCTAAAAGGTGACACCTGTGTGTGGGATTGGGTTGGAGTTAACTGCACCATAACTAATCGGTGGTCAGAAAATTGATCATTTTGTTGTAAATTTGGAGATTCTTGAATGGTGGGATTGCGGGATAGGATGTGGTCAATGTGACTCATTGATATGAGCACTACCTCACGTATGTTGGGTCTTGTCATGTGGGGAAGGAGTGGTGAATTGGGGGGAAGAGCATCCTGTAAGCCAAGAGATGCCTTCATTGTGCGATATTTAATGTGTCCAGGTGGGTATCCCCTGGGTTTAGGCCATCAATCTGTATTGGGGTTATCCCAGCAATTGAAATCGCCTAACATGAAGATATCTGGTGGGAGGGTGAGAGTAGAAATGTTTTCAAAAAATTGTTTTCTCTCAGTTGCATTGCACAGTGCATAGATACATGCTAACGAAATTATTTCACCTTGGCTTGTGTTTGTTGCTACCAGGACTCGACCGTGCAAGTGTGATGAGTTTTTAATTTTTTGTTTTTTTTTTGGACTATCACCCCACAGTGAGACGACCATACTGATTGTGATGGTGCGACCCTGGTTGACCAGGATTCTTCTTCCCCTTGTAGGCAGTGGGTTTCTTGGATGGCCAAGATGTCTACAAGAGGTTTTTTCAGGAATGCCAGCTTTTTGGCTTGGGACATATAAGCCCTGGCTCCTGCGATGTTTAGCGTCTCTATTGACACTGAGTCGCCCGCGGCGCCTCAGGAGCAGTTGGGAGGGCCCTCTGGCCCTATCCCACCCTGGCTCATTTTGGCCATGCTCCGCGTCTGTACTCCAACTCTTTTACTGCCATTGTTGGTTCCCTTGATCTGACCCAATGATTCAAGGGAACTGCGGTTTTTTGCATTTGCATTAACTTTTCCTGCACAGGTATCATGTTGATTTGATGCGGATTGTTGATTAAATTTTATATTTTTGAGGTTTGACTTTGTTGCATTGTGCACCGCATTTTCGCCCAAATTGCGGTTGCATTGTTCCTCAGTATGTGCATGACTGATGACGCTTTGTGGCTCAGTCTGGTTACAGTGAAAATTTTTGACCTGGGAATATTGTTCTGATTGGTTGGTTCAGTGAATCTCCAAAATATCCTCCCAAATCTGTCCGGGGTTAATGGTGGACTCTGCATGTGCCACCACTTCAGCTGCTGCTCTCTAGAGGGCTTTTTGTGCTGCTTTACGCTGTTTTCTTGTAACTGGGTCCACGATGGAGTATAGTCCATCTTCACCCCAGCGGAATGGTTGGTGGCCATCAGTCATTTTGGCGAAGTTTTCATTATCTTCATCCATAGCTTCTTCACAAAAATCATTTTCCATTAAGCCCTCTTTCACAGGGCATGCATGTTCCTTGTGGCCCAGTGAGACACAGTGGTTGCAAATGGGCGGTGCGCGTTCTGGCATAACTCAGAATGCAGACAACTGGCCCCCATCTGCAAAGTGAAATTCTGCTGTGTGGGGAATTCTGGATAAATCCTCTTCCACTTCTGGAAAGGGGTTGATTACACCAATAGCTTTGCCCATGCACAGGTTGGGCATTAAGCAAAATTGCTGTAATTTGAGTTGTTGGATTTCTCCATAGGCCATGAGACCTTTGCGGAGCTCCTCCTTGATTACCTTATGAGGAAGGTTGGTGGGGAGCGAGTCAAAGGAGATGAACAAAGTTTTTGCTTTGTTCCATCTGGTGCATGCGGTGCACACAATTTTTTTGCTCTCAGGGAGGGCAATTTACACGCAGATTTTTGCTGCGGCATCAGCTTCATTGGCTGTTTTGAAACTAATATCAATCCAGCTGCAGCCCATATTGTTGGTGGCTACATACACTGCATGAGGGAAAGTGAGGGCTGTGCCTCACATGTTTTTCCCACAGGGTCGGTGACTCATCCCCAAGGAAGAGTCTGATCCCATGTTCCACCTTTGACAAAGGTTGGTTGAATTTAATGTACATGTATTGTGCATTCTTTACAGTAAATACTATAAACCCAGACAGTGTCTGAGTTTACGATTTTTTTATGGTTTGGGTTCCTGGTCCCCCTCCAGGGCGTTTCTTGCCCTTAGTTGCATCATTAAGCGCACCACTTGCCACGACGCTCGCCCATGTTGTATTATTTTTGTTATTAAAGTCGCCCATCTTTCCTGTGTTTAATTTCCAAATTTGCTATTCAAATCAAATTGTAGTAACTAAAGTGATTGTTATGAGAAAGAAAGTTTTCATTGTCATTTTGAATGTTCAAGATTGTAATTCAGTCTGGATATTTGCCAGTCAAGAAAGATATTGTTCAGCACTCATCCCCAATATGGCTCAACTGCAGAATAAAATATTGGTGGCAATGCGACTTTCCACCCATATAAAAGTTTGAATGGCGTTTTCTCTGTTACTGAGTGGTATATGATATTATAAGCTAATGTGACAAAACTCAGATATGCTCCCCAAGTGGAAGTTTCACGTGATCATCTTTTGTAATGTTGAGACTAGAGTTTCATTTACTCTTTCCACCATTCTGTTTGTTTCTAAAAGGTAGGGGACAGATACCACCCCTCATATTCCCACTAATTCTTTTTCCTGGGAATCACATATGAAGTAAAATTGGTCCTGTTGTCACTGAAAATAACATGGGGCATATTGCCAATAGATCAATTGGTCAAGTATAAACTTCGCCATGCTCATTGTATCCACTCTATTGAGAGCTTTCATTTTTACCCATCAGGTTAGATGGTCTATTGTGACAATTGTATACTTCACACCTCCAGTGCTGACACTCAATGGTCCCATAACATCTATGGACACCATGTGACACACAAAACCTGGGCGTACTAGTCAGTATCCCATGACGTTCTTGTTTGGCTATGAAGTTGACACTTCACACAACAGGCTAAGTAATCTGAGACGTTATATTTGATTAATTCTCAGTAATAATACTGGTGAATATGATACACTGTCTTCTTCAGGCCACCATGGACAATGACCTTATGAGTGGCTCGAATGGTTTCCACTTGTTCCAATGGTTTTGGAAATAAAACTTGTTTTCCTTTGATTATTTTGTATAATTTATTGTTCTTAAATTCATTATTTTCCATTGCCTTTCATAGTGCGTCCCAAATTTCTGGGGGTTCATCCACAATATCTCCTTTGATCATCCGCTGAAAAAGCGCATTAACCTGATGCTAGATTACATGAACAACTGGCTATGAGATAATTCGTTGGCATTCTGATGTACTGCTCCATCTCTATAAATAAGTTCAAAATCATATTCTTGCAGTTTTAAAGTCCATCGTGCCAATTGGCCCTCTGATCCTTTGAATTATGAAGCCAGCACAGGGATGAGTGGTATGAAAGCCTTTGTGTGCGTCCCATGTATGTAGACTTAAAATTGTTTACAGGAATGGATTACCACTAGGCACTCTTGCTCTGTTATAGTATAGTTTCTTTCAGCTGGTGAAAGGTTTCTTCTCATGCAGGCTAAAGGATGTTCATCCCCATTGTCATCTAATTGGCTCAGAATGGCCCCAATAGCCATTAATGAGGCATCCGCTTATATTATAAGTTACTGATTAAAATTTGGGCTTTAAACAATGGGCTGCTCATGAGATATTTTCAGAGCTTATCAAATGACTTCTGTGCCTCATTATTTAACACAAATTTATTTTTTGTATCATTTAGTAGGTGGAATAAAGGCTTGGTAATTCTAGAGAAGTCTTTGATGAATCAGTGATAGTAGCTGACCATTTCCAACTAGAGTTATATGTCATAAACAATTTTTGTGACTAACATCCATTTACAAGCTTTTATTTTCGTGGGTTGCAGTTGTGATCCATTAGTTTATGACAAACCCTAAGTATAAAAGCTCATTTTTTAAAATGACATTTTCTTGGCTCAACCTTTAGATTTTCCATTGCCAACCGCTTAAAAGCTTCCTTTAGATGCTTCAAGTGATCTGTGAAGGACTTGCGAAGATGTTGATATTGTCTAAGTAAACTAGCACGCAGGATAGCTTCAGGTCTTTGAGTATTGGTTCAATAGCATGCTGGAAAGTCATGGTTGCATTACATAAACCTTGAAGCATACTGATCAACTGATATAGTTCTTGAACAGTAATTATTGCACATTTTTCCTGATCTTCTTTTGGCAAATCAATTTGCCAATAGCCTAAAATCAGGTCCATAGCCAAAAAAGTATTTTTCCTCCCCCAGGCGATCAATTGCATTATCAATCTGAGGCAGCATATAGGAGTCTTTCTTGATGATCTTGTTTAGTCAGCAATAGTTAATCACTACTTGATTTGGTCAATCCTTCTATTTTACAAATAGGATTGGAACCACCCATGGGCACAATGATGGATTAAATAACCAATGTTCCTCTAACTTGCTAATTTCATCTCTGACCTCTGCTTTTACTGCTCTTGATTTTTGAACAGGTCCCATTCTTATAAGTGGATATTACCTGGTATCAAATTTGTGGAATAAATTTTTTGCACATCCCAACTCATAATTTTTTCTAACCAAATATCTCCCAATATTTTATAAATAATTGGACACATCCTTTTGCTGATTCTCAGTCAGATTGACTAGCTGCTCATGATCCACTAATACGTTGATACTTTCAGCAGTTTCCACTGGCAATCCACCTCAGAAAATGCTCCTAATTCCTGAAAAGCATTAAATTTTACCCATCAGGAGCAAATTTAGAATTTCAATGATCTGATTTTTTTCAATTTTCACTGGCTTCTCTCCCAGATTGGATAGAGTACTCATATTTCTCCATGATATGGCATTAAGATCTCTGGTGACACCCATGGTTCAATTCTCGATTTTCCCATGGATTGACAATTTCCCCAT